>OMKK01032467.1:0-37319 GCA_900302305.1 Polymixia japonica | reverse complement strand
GTGCGTACGCGCTAAAGCCAGGGGCCCGGTCGGCGCACGTCCTGGCCATGGTGGCGAGGCGGAGGCGCTGGTAGACCGCCAAGCTCCCAGGCCTTTGAGGATCTCTGCCGCAGCCAGACATGTTAGCTAGGCGCGAGTCATCTAAACATCTAGGCATAGGAGTGTGTGTGTGTGTGTGTGTGCCTACGGTATGTGCCGTATCCATACGGGTTCGCGTGTGCGTTCCCGAAGTATGCACCGAGGTGATTGCGTGCGTTTCAGGTGCACTGTGTGTCCATGGTTGTGGACCGCAAAGGACTGTGTGTTTGAGAGGACAGAGGGGTGTAGCTCTGGTCTTCCAGCTTGTACGAGGCAGAAGTGATGAATTCAAGTGGTAGATATGTCCGTATGGAGACCCTGCTGGTACATAAACATGAGTGGGTGTTCAAAGATTTGCACACGAGTGGGTCTATGCCAGTACAGTCGGGGGTAATGCTGCATATTTAAATGTGCGTGGGCGTACACAGTAACATGGATTTTACTGTGAGCTTTAAAAGTGTTTGACATTTGGTGATACTTTTTTTGTGTTATGGCTCTGTGGTCTTAGAATTGGGGGTATAGAATCGTACGGTGACCACGAAGTTAAAGTCGTCTTTAATTTGAGGATTTTTATCCATATCTACCGCAATTTTGGTATACTGTTTCCTAATCTTAGGAAGTTGTCTCTGGACCTTGTTCTGCTAGTCTAGTTTTGCATGGATCACATGGTTAGCGGTGGCTCTAAGTCAGCATGGGTATCGAACCTGCTTTAAAAGGAACTAGGAATAAGATTTATACAGATTTAAAGCACCTTAGCAGGTGCTGGGTGGTATGAGGCCAGTTTGATTCCTCAGAACCCTGCTTACTTGGCAAGAATAATTTAAAGCAGAATGTAGCCCATTCCTGAATTCTCATAAGGATATATTGAAATGGAACAAGGTTGTATCTTTAGCTGGAAGCACACCTGAAAGTAAGATATAAAAAGGTTGACGGGGCTTGTGCATTCTGGGATCGCCAAAGTAACCGCAGAGGGTCATCGCTTTCTAAGAATTTCAGATGATGTTCTAGATAACGTCTAAACCTCGTATGTATCTCTTCGTAGCAGCGCGGCCGCTGTCTGCATATAATATTAATTATACAGATAAACACGATGTGAGACAATATTTCCATGAGTCATTTATTGGCCTGTGTGTGTGTGTGTGTGTGTGTGTGTGTGTGTGTGTGTGTGTGTGTGTGCGCGTGTCCTCTTCTCTGCCAGATGGAGAGCTGTGAGAGGTAGCTAACGTAGCCGGTAGAGTGTGAACAGACCTGGGGCCTCTTTCTTGTCACACCTACAGCCATGACTCATAACATTGGCTGGGAGTATCCTCGCCACATCACAGCTAGCAGGCTTATCAAACCCCCGAGACTTATTTCAATTTTCATTCATTTTACTCTCCACTCGAATGCCGCCTTAGGCCGGACTATTCTCAAAGGGATACGTATCGGAGAATACGATACGAAAAGAATCTTGTTTCGCGGTTTAATTACTCTAATTACAGTAAAGGGAGATGGTGGTAGACGATGGTATTTACTGATGCTGTCGTTTCGTTCTTACCCACAGTGACAGCCGCTATGACCGGCGACACAAACACGGACATCATCACCCCACTCGCCACCGTCAAGTAGTGCTTACTTCCTGAGATATTGTTTTTCTTACAGCGACCATGGACCTGAAAAGTAACGAAGATCATTTTATTTTCAGTGTATCATTGCATATGTGTATTCTATGTGATGAAGTCTTCAAGTCAAAGTTTAGTTTACAACTGTCCATTAGGTGCAAAATTAATCACATATTTTCAGAAAATGCCTGTTAGAAGAGGTTTCATCTGCAATAAGATTTGCAAAGCTTGGCAGGTCTTTCAACAACTAAAACCCTTTCATTTTAATTCATCTTTATGCTTTAAACTGTGCAGAATGGTATACGCATGGTGCATATACCTCAATATACTGGGCAAAATCAACCAATCCCTGAAAAGTAAGTGAATCCATATCAAACAGTTACAGTATATGCCGGGGGTTTGCGCAGGTCATGATCTACCTTGCGGCCCATGTAGATGGGTATGCCCACGATGATGACCGGAATGGCGATGCCCGCTATGAGGGAGATGACCACTGGTGCTCCTAGCAACATGCCCACCTGCCACAAAACCTTGCGGGTCTGTGACCATGGCTTCTTCCCCCAGAACGTGCAACCTGAGGGACTGAGAGAGACAGAACAACACAAGTAAGGAGGACGTTGAGACAGACCAAAACAAAGTTTATTCTGAGAATGCGTCCATTTTGATTCAGATGTGACACCTAGACACCTAGAAGTTAGTAATGTAGGTAAATAAACCACATATTGATGTTTTTTTTTTGTCAAACTTGATTTATTTGCACCACAACTGTGTACAATTGACACATACTGTATGATATGTATTTACAAGCTCTTTTGGGGGCATTTTTTGGTTATAGTTAGTTTCTATTACATAACCTTGCTTTAAAGTTTAAACCCACCTCACAATACTATAACTCCCCACCCCACCCCCCACATACACGCATCTGTATACACAGACGCGCGCACACACACACGCACGCACACTCGCAAGCATCACCTACAATTACATCATAGCATTGTCATGACCTCTCACAAATCCAGCAAATATGTGAGAGGCAAATGCGTAGCAAACGTGGCCAACTAGTCAACAAAATGAATTGGCTGTCTCACTGTATCATTACTCAAAACGCATGATCTCATGCGCAGTTATCTTTTTAGCTTCGCCCTCTCTTCCCCTTAATTGCGTCCATCTGCAGCTACTGTCCATTTCACTGCTGCAGATTTAAAGGCCCACGTGATTGAGTTTGAGATTTTCTAACCCTAACCCACAATGACTCAAGTCTGAAAATGGCCATTTGGGTAATTA
The DNA here is from genome assembly GCA_900302305.1 of Polymixia japonica. NCBI lineage: Eukaryota > Metazoa > Chordata > Actinopteri > Polymixiiformes > Polymixiidae > Polymixia > Polymixia japonica. Next base: position 34,356 of record OMKK01032467.1, on the reverse strand, counting down.
AGGGTTCTACCATGTGACATTACATGTGTTGTTTCGACAGCTGCTTGTAATGTAATAAAACCATCCGAAAACCCCTTATGCTTGTCTTTTTGCGACAGCATTTCCATTTTGAAATCTACACCTTTGCAGGGGGTGCGTTTGTATGACTTTGGTGAATTTCACTTTGGGGTACTAAAAGTCTAAGTGGGGGGATTATGGTGATATATTATAGCTGTGCTCTGTTGCTCTCAGCAGATTTGCTGCGAGATGCTAAAAGCTTCGCCCGCATTTGCTGTTGTCTGTAGAAGGAAAGGAAGGGCGAAAAGGGTGAGGATGTGAAGGTGATAAGATGTGAAGGAAACGTGGCTCACGCAAACAGCAGGACACTCTTCCTCTCTCTCATGCGCAAGGAACCAAAAGTCTTGAGCGTTTACTAACGCACATGAAAGTAACATAGGCTACAGCATCAGACCCAAGGCAAAAAATGATGACGAGCACATGAAGTTGCAAACGTGTTCAAACATTATGCCCGCATCCAGCCTGCCAACTGTTGTGGGTTTTTTTTGTTTGTTTTTTACAATGGAACGTTGCCAGAAAAAGAGATTAAACTGCTTCTTCAAATGTTGCTAATCAACTTCTAGCAAATCTCTTTATCTTGGGTTACATATACTGCTGCATGGAAATATGGATGCAGATAGAGCTGATTAATTGATGAAAAGTCAGCAAGGGCTTCCGCCCAGAATCCTGACCGGAAAAATCAATGGCAACCCTAGGCGAACGTGCAGTTTAAAGTAGTGCACTTTCAAAACAAGGGACATAGGCTGTGTTCGAAATCGCATACTAACGTGCTGCTTACTACATACTCAATCAGTATGTACTGCATACTGTGTATTAAATGAACTATTAAGTGTGACATTACCGGCAGACTGCTCACACTGAAGTTTACTCAAGCAAGATGATGACTGTATCGGTTACATTACCGGTCCGAGCTTTTACCGGTCCGCTATTGCGCAGTCTGAAGAGGCGCAATGCATTTTGGGATGGCTGAGTATGTCCAGTAAGCTCACGCTCAGAAATGCTAATCTAGTATACATCCGGGCATTTCTCACGTACAAAAAAATCCACATACTATGCAGTTGGAACGCACTACATACTCAATTTGACGTCATACTTAGTATGAATAGTACGTTAGTAAGCGATTCCGAACACAGCCATAGACATGGGGCGCAAAATGGCCGACTGCTCAAGTCAGGACAGCTGATCATATTCATTATTAAAACAAAGCCCAGTAAAAACCTGCTTTAAGCTCAAGCCATCAAGTGTTGTCTCTCCTGTAGAACCACATGTCCCCGTGAGTCTGGGATTGAATTCTGCAGCTGTTTCTCCAGTAGTGTTTAAATGCACAGCACTCATTCCTTGTCTATGTCCCAGAAACCAAGACTGTGAAAGTACGCAATCTCTACTCAACATAATTAAAAAAAACAAAAAACTTTTAGGTGTTAGCGTTAAGGCAATTTTAAGAGTTTTAGGTAAGGGCTGGTTGTGAGTGTTTAAATGCATGCGTAAGCACAAGTATAAACGTATGCACACAACGATGGCTGGGTACCTGAGGTAGTGCACATCGGTGATCTCCTGCATACACAGCCAGCAAAACTGACAGGCACACACAGTGCAGTTCATACGATTACAGCTGCCATCATTGGTCTTCATGATGTAGGCGCCACAGCGTGGGCATGCCTTGATCTCCTCTGCATCTTGAACAAGAGCATGAAAATGTAAGGGTGGGTGCACACACACACACACACACTACAAGATGTATTGATTTATTTTCTAAGTTGTTGTCCAAGCCAAATTCACAGGAACGCCTCTGGAAAAACTATGTATGTAGGATTTCTAAATGTATGTGGCAAAGCACAATTGGAGCCTTTATCATTTGTTTGCCTCCACATAGAAGGAGCCCTTAACAGAGACGTGGAGTCACATTTTTGAGGGTTTTGACTGTAGAATAATAAGATCATTCTCAACGTAAAATCCGTCATGGTGAGTACCGTTATTTGTTGCATCGCACGGCAACAGAACATTCACTCGTGTCCGCCTTTCGTTCCTCTTACACTGTATAAAAACGCGTGAGACTTAATAAATCACTTAATAAATGAAAAAGTGGCTTTGTCATACGCCTCTCATTCCAGGATTTTATGACAATAAAGCAAAAGGGAATTAAATAATAGCTCCCCCCCCCACCTCCCCCTGGCGTACCTCCTCCAGGTTCCTCGTTGAAGACGTAGAGCGTGGAAGTATCGTTGCCACCGGAGGTGTGGCGTGCTCGCTGGCGCCGGGCCTGGTCGCAGGTCTGATCGGGGTGCCACAGCTGCCGGCAGTGGTAGCAGAACTCCGTTTCGCATCCCTCGCGGCCGCAGCTCAGCTTGGGGCACTCCGCGCAGCCGTACGCTATCACCGCGTAGCTGGAGAACGAGATAAACAGCCATCAAGTCAACGCCGAACAGATCCCGGCAGAAAAATTGTGTTCTTGCCTGTCCCCTGTTCCAGCAGAGAACTGAAGGCATTTTAATCCAGATCCTCCAGATCCTTGAAGGACCGTCTCCCAGCTCACTATACCACCCTGCTGCAAGAAACCTGCGACTCACAGTGCATGAAATTTCATAGCTATATTACTATTATTATTATAGTAAGCTAAGTGGTAATGTGCTAATATCTACTCCCTCAAAGTTTTATTCTGTTTGTTTTGTTTACCTGTTTTAGCCCGATTCAGCCCCCAGAATCGCTCATTTTTGCTTTTATTTGTATACATTTGTATACATACGTTTGTTAACCATGTGACTCTCTGATTCATGGGAGTGACATGGTATTTGGTCTTTGTCACCTAGACCAATGGTATTTCAGTCTTCAGCTGAGATTCTGACCAATCACATTAGCAAAGTGTTGCTTTATTCACGTGGTTACAGTACATTTAAACATAGGTTAATAGTGTCCATCTTAGAAATTAACAAATCCAATGAAAATACTAAATGCCTGTACACTCAAACTGCCTCTTCAGCCGAAATCATTGTTGTTCATATAAACCTCGAAATTTAGTCACGTTATGAGAGAATACATGAAAATAAGTGATTAATGGGATTTCAGGATACAGGTTTTCCATATGTGTACACTGTGAAAATTATTTGAAATAAAACCATGAAAAATACTTCATCAGGCAGTGTCATTAGGAAACCCTATGCTTATGTGGCTTAATGATGTAAATTACAAAGGAAGAAGATCAGTCAGGTACAGTAGATGACCACAGACAACAAATACATTTAGGCTACTGTCAACATTGTTATTTGGTGTCAGAATAGGTTTTCATTGAATTGGTTTTATTCACAAAGTAAACACTCTGCACCTGCTCGTGTTACAATTGGCTTCAGGTATCAGAGTATATTGTTATCAAAGAAGCTAGCTATAATTGGATTATCTAGATTCTACCCCCTAATCACTCTTAAGTTTCACTGAACCCCAGAAGCACAAAAGAAGATTTCCACATGCTAAACAATTCAGTGTTGATTGTCACTCAAAAATACCTGCAGTAGCATCACACATTAAGCGCAAATACTTGCACTGTACACAATGAAAAGTGCACATACATTGACAGACGTGTGTGCAAATAAACACACATAAAAGTAAAAAACACACATTCTACCACACATTCCCAGAGTCAACATAATCCCTAGCTAAGCCTCTGTCGCTAAGACCTCTAGGAATGTGTCTGTTAGAGACATGGGAATATACAAATCACAGCTGTGAATGACTAGCTTACGTAATACAGCAACACTTCAAGGTCTGCTTTCTTCATAAACTTGTGCTCTAAATGCATGCTGTGGGTGTTATTTACTGTTAAAGAGACGTATTTCAACAGTATCCACTCTGTAAATTTAAACAAAAATCACAAGACTGTAAATATTGTACTTGAGATAGCAGAGACATTGTTTCTTTGTGTCATAGTTAATTAACCACAGTGTCAGACAGATTGGTGTATTGATTTTTGCTCCAATCATTTAACAATATCAGACTGAGTGCTGACACTGGAAGAGACAGACAGTCTACCATCCGGTCTCCAACCCTCTCCGACAAAGATGGCGGGGGCTACCGCACTGTTGACAAATGATTTAACACAAGTTTTACCACACACACAAACACACACACACACAGAAACACACACTCATTAATTACTATTTCCCATCAGGAGCCCCATGCTGTCACACTCACATACATCTTACGCAGCTGATAGAGCCATATATCATGGGCTCAGTCATGCTTGAGTTAATGTCTATAAACAGATTCTGCATATGAATGCAATGGGGCAAGATTTTGGTATAGGAAGCGTTCTGGTTTCCGTTTGTAGTCCATTCGTGTAGTCCGAGTAGTATTGACCAATCACGTTTGAGCGGGCTTTGGTTGCATGCGGGTAAACAGTCCGTGTGGCAAGAGAAGCAGAACGCGTTGGCCGAAATGCAATCTCGGAACCCATCGGCTATTGTTTTTTAATTCTAGCTTTTTATTAGCTTTTTAATTTAATTAAAAGTCTTGGCCCGGATATCCGTTATCCGTATATATGCTGGCTAAAATATTGACCGTTGCCCCAAGCGGCTAAATCGTCTTCAGACCAATTTTCCGATGGGTTCTGAGATTGTGCTTGAGCGTCCTCAACAGCAGCAAAACCATACGCACAGAGAACAACAACACTGTCCTGTGTCCCTGTATAAATGTGTCAATATACATTTTAGGTATATTCCCTTTCATTCCTTAAGTTTGACTTTTACATCATTACTTCATATACATTGTAAACAAATTTGATTTACATAATGAAATAAAGCATTAGGGATTAAAGTAAGTTTAACATGGTACTGCTTGTCTAAATATTTTAATTTAAGTAAACTAAAGAGTTGGATAAAGAAATCTATTCATTTATCCTCTCCTTTATAAAGTTCTCTTTAATTTAACTAATTTAATTACATTTCTCCTTAAAAAGCCAATATTAGCAAGAAACTGTTAATCCAGGGGAAAAGCTTGGGATGCTTGGCTCACAAATATCTGGAGGGATTGTACAATGACAATTACGGTTGTGGTGTACACAGTTTTATTCTCTAAATCCTCACCTGCAGTCAGGCGCAGGACACCACCGCGTATCGGGGTCAGCTGCTAGGAAACGGCGTAACTGGTACTCCTCAAACCGCTCTAACAGCGCCCGGTCGTCCAGGATGGCGCGGACGTCCAGCGGCGCCAGCGCTTCCGAGCACTGCGGGCACGCGATGCCCACCCGGCTCTCCGATATCTCGATGCGCAGGTACTGGCGGAGGCAGTCGGAGCATGCTCGGTGCGAACAGGAGGTGAGACGCGGGAAGTGGCAACGCGGTTGGCTGAGCAGGCACAGTGGACACTCCTCTAGGTGTTCCTCCAGCAGCTGATCCTGGCTGGAGGACGAGAGGGACAGGACGCCGGTGGAACCGCTGCAGACCCCGCCCGCGCACTCCGCCGCGGCGCCACCTTCCTCACCCGCCTCAACGCCGGCCGGCCTGCCTCCTCCTTCTCCTCTTTCTGTTCCAGAAACTCCTGATTCTCCAGCCTCTTCTGTTGTGATGTTCTGGTCCTGACAGGAACGCAATGCACAATGCTCATCAGGCAGATCGCATACAATACCCAGAGTCACGCCTTCCAAAAACCTCTATACACGTGGTAAAAATAAATAAATAAATAAACTTGCTAGGATATTCTACCTTTGTACCCTCAGGGAATTAATGTACGTGAATGGAACGTCCTCACATTTATAGTAAGAGATATTAAGTGAGTGTGTACTCTAAAGTGGGTGTAGCCTATATGCATGTGGGCTGCTTGGTTTCTTGGCAACAGCATGGATAGAAATTACTGAGTAATTAAACAAACACTCTAATGGATATGTGGTATGTAGGTATGGAGGAGAAATGAGGTAAGCAAGCAGCATACAACACATACGCCAGTTAATGATCTACAATCCCCCTATAGGTTCTTTTTTTCTTATAGAACAATCACAGAGGCAGTACATTTAAATTTCAGTCATTTATTTGGTGCAATAACGTACCAGAGTTTTTTCAGATTGGTAAAACTAAAACTTAAACTAGATATCGTAAATTTAGTTACTGGTAATAAAACAGACATTACTATGATAATGAGGAGAGGTGGAGAGAATCCCTGCAGTAAGGAAGTCATACACTGACAAATTATATAACCTATGTATGTATAGCCTACTGTGTGCTATGTCCATCCAAAGACGATCACTCTGTCACTCACTTCCTCCCTCACTGAATCCAAATACTTGTGCAACAGTTAACAACGCACATAAACACAAGTCTAAACGACTCACCTGTCCCGGATGCTCGCTTGGGGTCAGGGTGATAGCCACGTCCTCTTTGGGCCAGGCCTCCGTGGGCCTCTCTTGCCTGGGCTCTGACTTGGGCTTTCGGCTGAAGAAGTTCAGGAAGCTCAGGGGCCCCGTCTGCTGCTTGGGCCTCTTCATGGTCTGGAGCTAGAGCAGGCACTGGAACTGAGGCGCGCAGGCCAACGACCATGAGCAGGATGCAACAGTGTGCGTGCGTGCGTGCGTGTGTGAGAGAGAGTGTGCGTGTGTGTGTGTTTGTGTGTGTGTGTGTATTCGTGACAGTGAGCCCTCACGGTTCAGAGTCCCGGCGCTTGATAGCTGCTCTGGCGTACGAGGGAGGGAGAGCGAGAGAGAAAGAGGGAGTGTCGACGGGGAGGAGGTAATCCCTGGCGGAGGAGAACATCACTGATTTGGATCTGTTCCGAAGCCCCGGGAAGCTGTTATTCTTTTTCTCTCTCTCGTTTCCTCCTCCTCCTCCTCTTCCTCTTCCACCTCCACCGGATTCCCCTCGTTCTGACCAAGTGTTAAACTGACGGTTTGTTCTTCATCCTTTGATGCTTCCTCTCAACTGCTGGCGGCCTCTTACCCTGCAAAAGGGAGATTACAACATTAAAACTTCACGCTACGGAGGATACAGAATTGAATATTATGTGGACCATAAAAGCTAGGAAATGATGAATAACTGTCTAAATCACAGTGAATGGGACAGGGTGGACCATGTGTCTACTGAAGAGCACAATGTTCTACTAGGCATGTATGTCACTTCGTCACACAATATACTGCCACACAAAAAAGTCACAATATGAAACACGGAACTAGAAAATGCATCTCATACCCATAATCAGTATGAAACAAGGGAACACAATTTACAAATATTACACTTGTATGCGAACACATTTTTTAAAGAAATTGTTCAGCCACGGCCATCTAATCTTATTATCAGGTAAGCGTATTGTTGCGGCCCTGTCTAAACAATATACAATTGGCACAAAGGAACGTCCATTTTCAATATTTCAATGAAGCAATACAATGCAAAAAAATAAGTCATCATTTCATATGATTAAGTAGCTCTCCTCAGCCTGTGGGGTTTGTAACTACAGCGGAGGGTTGATACCTGAGGGTTTTGTATTTTATTTGTGACTCTCTTTTAGAATTCCCCAAATGCTATTTATATCAAATTAATTCAAAGTGAAAAACGGACAAAGAAGCTTGGCAAAATGGCTGTGATCTCTGTGACCTAGCCTGCGCATGACTCACCCTCAGACATGAGCAATAAGGTCAAAGGCATGAGACAAAGAGTAAAATACCAAGAGAAGATGGACCAAAAAATGTTGGCTTAGAAATGTTGGACAAAACGGTGTGGGGAGAAGCAGGAGGAGCCAGACGACGGGCTGGACAACATGCGTAACTCATTCTGTTTCCATTGGACAACATAATCACGCCCTGAGAGCAGCGGCACCATGAGGTGATTCATGCAACCCCAGACCAATTAAAAAAGCCCACCTAACAATTACCGTCTCCATATTGGCACTACATTAAAGACAACTGTGGGCTGTGTGTGTAATGTGATATGATGGTGTATTATTGTCTATTCACTTGTCAATTCTGGTTTGTATAAACAAGTAATTTAAAGGTAATATGACGGATGGAAAAACTCTAGCTATTTCTGGAATTATACAAATGGCAGAATCCATGAGCTTTAAATAATCTACGCATTTATATCAAATCAAATGCATGGCCCAGGGGAGCTATATGAATCATCATTCTCTCAACAGGAATGCACTAAGAGATTGAAAGTGATTCAGAAACTGCCTTCCATGCATAGAGATCCACCGTACCGTTCTGTTTATGTTTGAGTCCTCTTGAATTCACATGTTAAATTGTACAGTATTACATAATGTAATACACAAGGCAAAGAATCAAGGCCGTTTTGTCTTAGCAAAACTGGAAAACGGGACATGCAATCATTAATATAGATTAAGAGCGGAACATTTCCCGTATCTTACAACGTAAGATAGCAATTTTAATGAAGATTCAACCAAATATGGTTGTGAACTGCTAATCAGCAAATGGCAAATCAGAATTACTGATCTGATTAAATCTTAAACTTGTACTTGCCTTAAACTTAAAAAAAGGAAGCTTTCATCAATGCTAACCACTGCAAAAGGAATGCTACAGGATCAGATCAAACAGATTTGATGATTTGCATCATTCAATTTCTTTAAATAAATAACGGACATATGAAAGAAAAAGAAAACATGTTTTTGCAGTACCTACACCATATCTAATGTAATTTCAAGGCAACATTTTTCCTGCAAACTTGAAAACTTTAACGCAGCAGGTTTTCTGTGTTGAGTCAGGTGAAGTAAAGAATTTCAGGATCCTCAGCAACAACTTCAAAGGGTATCGGCTTATGGAATATTTAGTTTCCTCAAATGATGCACAGAAAATAGCTTTTCACGGATAGAGCAGTGAGTCTTTTCTGCATCCTTTCCCCCAACTGGTTATGCATCCAATCTTATTTAACATCCATATTCCGAGGAGAATGACTTTCATCGCTAAAGTACAGGATCCTAGGTATACCTAAGGTACCCACCACTGGGGGGGTACACACCCCCAATAGTAGTAGCGTGCTGCTCTTTATTTATAGAAAAATCTCCCACGCATAAAGACATCAACAGCACCCAAGTTATAAATACGCACTTGCATCCATGCATATGCATACAGACATGCACACACTCACTCACACCCATGTATTCATGCATGCTCACGTTCAAATACACACAAACACACTGATGTGCACACACGCTAACACACACACAATTATGTAGTGTCTTTTTATAGCACAGTAGACTCCGATGAGGACTTATCACTCACTAAGAGACAGTAGCCAAGTAATTAGACAATACAATTCGCTGCCTAAAGGCTTAAGACTAAAGACTTGCCGTGAGGGAATTACATTTTCCGTCAATATATTCCCAATAGTTGCTTTGTACTTAGATCCCTGCTTTTGCTAAGCAGAGGAAAAGCACTCCATCAGATAGACAGGCAGCGACTTCATACTGACTGTTTAAAATGAGGTTAGACTATACAGAACATTACGGCAAAAGAGTCACTTTAGCAATACCAATTTCTCAAACAAATCCAAGTAATATGTTTGATTGTCAAAAAGAATCACAATTCAATTCAGCTCAAATTTTATACAGAGGCAATTTGTTACATCCCAACTATGTGTTTTATAATTGTCCAGCACTTAGATGGTGTTTTTCTATTCAGAGATTCTATTCCTTTAATTTCACTCTATTGGTTCTGCTCACAACCTTAACCATTTTGCCCATCCCAGACTGTGGAGTGCATCCTTAGTGAATTGTTAAAGGCACAATACACGATTGGTTTGAACGATCACGTTGCCCCACATCTTGTTTGTAAACAGTGTGACGTGGCTGTTTGGAAACAGAAAACTTTTAAAAGTCACTCAAACATGTAGGACCTCTGGGGACTCCGGGGATGCTGACTGAGGCAACGTGCAAACCAAAACAACAATGTTGTAATTCCTTGCTTAGCCGCAATAGGGCACCACTTAAAAAAACATTGGCAGATTGTGCCTTTAAACAAACATCTCAAATCAAATCATCCACCCATCAAAAGCCCCTTAAACAACGGACACCCACATGTACAGTCATTTAGAGGCACATCCACATAAATTAAAACTATTGAACGTTGAAGTACTGAAACAAGTACTACTTGATGCATGGGATGGCAGTTCTGGACCTCTCAAGAACATTGTTTTAAATAAAGTGTTTGCTTTAAATAAACATTAAATGTTAACAAAAAAGTTCCATTTCCGCACAAGTGGAAATCCAACGTTCATGCTCGCAAAGATAAGAACCTTTCCTTGGCATGAATCTCTTGGTCACGTCGATGTCAAACCCAAGAATCCTGCCCCTGCCGGCGAGAAAAACCGGGCGAACGATTCCGCTAATTCAAAAACACACTGCTGTTATCAGCTTAATAATAGTATTTCTACCAAAGGAGTGAGCTTAGCCTACAGCCTAAACTCTGTCTGGTTCAGTTCATAAAAGGGAGGCTTTGGAGGAAGGGCAGAGGGAAAGGGGAAAGGGGATCCTGTTTTCTTTTCGTATTGTCGTTCCTCAAACGACTCCGGGGGAAATACAGTAGAGTGCAAGAGATGGACGCAGATGCTGAGAGCGAGAACACATCTTGGCTTCGCATTACGGCTTAATGGTTTTGTCTTCTTTTGAATGTGCACGCAAGTGTGTGCGTGTGTGTGTGCGTGTGTGTGTGTGTACGCAAGTGTGTATGTGTGTATGTACAGTGTACAGTAGGCCATGAAATGCCCCTCATGGGAAAGAAAGAGCATCCGTTTAAACATTTGACCCCTTCACATTGATTCTTGCGCTCCTTTGATGTTGCATCACTCCAGTGAAATCTTGGTCGCTGAGAATGAACAATTGCATAAATCAGCCTTTACAAGAACTCAAATTCTTAAGACGCCTTGAAGGACTACTTAAGGGGTAAATACAAAATCCACCCTGGAACTTTCTTGCACTGCCAACGACGGAATAAAGGGGGTAGTATCCCTCAAATTGGAAATTCGGACCAAACTCTCAGGGTGGTTTCTTGACTTTAAATCACTGTCACACAAACTGAATATTCCCAGAGCTTGAGGGCGTATTTTGTATATGAAACGATGCATAGTCATTCAACATCGCATAGTTGCATCCCCCTAACAGTTAAGGCTGATGTTATTATCTTGCAGAGTTGGGTCTACAGGAGAAACACATAGACCTACACAGGGCTGCGTAACCATGCCACTGAGGAGAGGGAAAAAAATCAATGGATGTGGAATATGGTCCCATGGGAGTTATCCTTCCTGGAGGCTGGAATCTTCTGGAGATAAAGAAAAGAGTCTAGCCCAGATGAGACCTAAAGTGAAATCGTCTATACAGTATTTCTCCATAGTCCTGCATGTGTAACTCTACAGGGTTCTGCCTCATTCTTACTCAAAACTCAAAACAAAAAAAGTCATCAAAGGGGTAATGTTATAGATATCCTACCTCATCTTGATCCATGATGTAATATCCATGTATAGATATGTTATGAACTTGTCATCAACTGGACATTTTAAGAAATGTCAGGACTTTAGAACACCAGATCACCATATCACTCGCGAGGTAATTATCTACAGTATAAAATGTGTTATGTGGCATATTGCCTTGACACCCACACATAAACAGAACTCATATACACATATGTCGTCAAAGGGGTCAGCGCACAAGAGCAGTTAGGAGCCATGCTCCACACAGGGGGAGTTATTGTGTTCAACAAGATGGGTACCGGCTGTTGTGAGACTGTCTCTTTAACGATCAGACCACCCTGTCTTCCCTTCCCCTGTCGACATGCCAACTTGCTAGGTGTATAGCAATATGCTTCCAATGTAGGGTTCAACTATCTTTGTTTTGGCACAAACAAGTCATGTTAATGCCTCCTGCTTTTTCCGCAAAGGTAGTAGTCAACGGACATAACACCCCATTTCCTTACAACCAATCAAAAAAAAGTTGCTGCACCATAGGTCATAGTCTTCAATTTATTGTAGTCATGCATATTTTATTCATGGCAAAAAAAACCAAAACAAAACAATAGAGGTCTAGTCCCTTTGCCAACAGCAACATTTGACACCACTGCATAATGTACAACTGCTTTGTTTTCTTACCTTTTGACATGATTCAGTATACTGAATCACACCCATTTCAATCTCTCAAAAAGGCGTGCAAATGTGTAGGCACGTGCACAAAGGAATATTGGTTAAAAATGTGTTGTCGAAAAGTTGGAAGTTTTGATTAATGCCCATTTCTCGAATTAACCAAAATCACCCAAATGCTGTGCTGCCATAATGAGGGAACTTGTGCTGTAATGCTGTCAGAGTCGCATCACGCATAAGTTGAAAACAATCTTAAAGAACAGACCTTTCCTGCTAAACAAAATAAGCGACTACCAAAGAAAACAAGTTTGGGAGGTAAACATAGAGGGAGTGGTAACCTATTACTGTGAGATATGACCTAATGCACAAAAGGTGGGGTTAACCTCATGAGATCATAATGCCTCAGAGAAAATCATTCTTAATCTGATCCCTGTACACTGCAAACAGAAAATGAATCGTTACTAACTTGCACCATTTAGGTTCTGAAATATTTTTTTTATTGCAGTCAACCTTGACTAGAACATGTAGGCTAAGTGATGAGTTTGTGCTGCCTTTGAGTATTCATGAAAACATGACGTCTTTGATTAAACTTGGCCTTTTTAATTGTTTTAATTAATCAATGTAGACTCGAGCCTATGATTGTGCACTATGCCTCTTGATGACCCATGAAATCTGAATGACAGATGGGATTATTACACAACAAACATCTGCCTCAAAGCTATTTCCTCTCCTTTAAAATGTCACAGACATTTTGGGGTTGACCTTTTTGTTTTGATCCTTTGAGTTGAACCATAATATCACAGGGCATGGAGTTCTTTAGTTTGGAGGCAAACTGAGGATGTAACACTTGTTGTTAACAAGCTGTTGCTATGCAGTGAGTTAAGACCGAAGGTCAGTTTTCAGCCTCATGTCGAGTTCTACCTTAGGGAGAACCACGATGATACACCCTATTAAATATCTCTTTACTGGACAGTAGCCCACACCAGCAATGCGGGTTTCAGAGCCATGTGAGCGACCTCAGGCTCGCCACACACCTCCGATGATGCGAGACATCCTTCAGCAAGGCGCATTAGTGACTTGGGCCTATTTGCTGAAATTCTACAGTCAAATCTAAATAAGACTAGTATTATTCAACACATTGCCCAAATCAACAGACGAAATATATATTTTGGAAAAAAAATACAGAAATTAAATAAAACTTCAGGCGTAATCAAACGGGACTCGTCGAAGGCAATGTTGCAGCATTTTCAACCTCATTAAAAAAAAAAATCATATTCACACATTCACTTCAATTATCCAAAGGGGGTCTGTTCGGGGCATCAGTAGGCTATTGCAGGGAGTGGCAAGGTTATCAGGCTACGTATGCGCATTTATCTCCATCTCAAAAATCCTTGTAGACTAATAGTAACGAACATTAATGAAAACGTTGTCTAAACGGAGCAACTACGTCTGGTCTGCAATACGATAAAACACAATAATTTCTATTACGTAAACGGCATCTTACCTCTCTCTAGCGCCGTTCTCTTTGCAGTGTTTAATCAACGACTGGCTCCTCCCCTTGAGGACGAAACAGTAGCATAGAAACCCTCCCACCGCTTCCCTAAAACATATCTGACCGTCAAAGTTAAAGGCGGAGTGGATTTCGTAGGGTGGCACGGTCCGAGAGACGGGGCCCGCATGACGTTCGCTGAGAGGAGATTCCCGGTGAAGAGCTTCCCCGGTATAGCAGTCTGATGGCGAGGCTTTGCGACAGCCTGAGGGAGGCACACTGCAGTGACACGGACCAATGAGATGACGCAGAAACGAAGGCTCTCCAATTCATAAATACCCTAGTAGTCCCATGAAATGCTTTTTAGGAGGCTCATTTATGCTGATCGAAATGCACACACGGACGTGCAGTAGGGTACATATGTGGCGTGTATGAAACACAAATACGGAACTATTCTAGATCTTCATAATATTTTATCTATGGGTTACTGCCAAATGTAGCCTAAGATGTAGAGAGCAGAATATCATATTTACTCCTTGTATTGTTGCTCTTATTTCGAAGATTATATTGATAGGATCCGTTGACGTATAATTAACTCTGGGACATAGCTGTACACAACATTATACTGACACGTGACTTCTCCCTGGTAGACTAGAGTCTTGAATGGACTAGCTGTATGTCTACCTGTATGTCTGAAGGCCTTGCATGTTCCTTCATCTCATGTTCAACCACCATATGTTATACCTCCATCAAAAGGAAGTCATCATGTTAGAGACATTGCATTTGAAAGAGCCTGGGCCTTTTGCTGAAAATATTTGTGGCACTCAAGTAAATAAGCCTTTCACCTGTCTAAGTGCCCCAAGAGAAGTAGGGTGGGACAGAGCATGGTTGACTAAAAGATGTTTCACACTCACGTGCACCTCTTTATTCTATCTTTTATCATGGTAAAGCTAATTAGGTTTGGTTTGTGCAACAATTTAATAACTTTATGTGTCTACAAGCTCCTTAGCACATGTTCTCAATTGATGAAGTTAGATTATCTTTTTATAATTTAGGTGTTATTAATATATTATTAGCCACATACTGTTGTTATTTTTCTAAATTGACTGAGGCAGCAGAATGTAGCTGAGGAGCATGCATCCTAAGTCAAATTCTCAATATGCCACATTTGCAGCCTATATGAACAAAGGTGATGCTGAGTTGGTCCCTTAGCCTTATAGGCTTTACGAATCTTAATCTTTGCATGTGTGGACATTGAGGAGTTTTAACTTTTGCCTTATGAGTAGCCTATATTTGTGCTGATTATGTTGCTGTACGGTGATGATATCAACATGGACAACACAGTATGTAGAATACATTTTAGTTTGCAGATTATTATTTCTTTAATAAAGTAGGACTTCACAGTGCCCCCTCCCATCTCTAGGTCTACCATCTCTCGTCTTTGTAACCTATGTAGAATAATGGATACCGTTATATTAATAAACAGGTGCAGTCCCGGGGATTCAAAGATTCATTATATGGATTTGTATCGGCTTTAATAAAAGAACTACAACTACCACAATGTAGTGAGTTTGTAGCCGGAAATTATTTTCGGAAGCGGAAATACCCGAGTAAGCGGAAGAGAATGTATACAATGGAAATCAGAAAATCAATTAAGTTATGAAAAACACCATTAATTGCCTTTCTTTGTCACCGCAGCTCATCAAGAAATGGCGGCTCTCTAGAAGCATCACATTTGCTCAAACGTATTTGCCATCTAATGCAGTGTGTGCTGACAGTAAACATCGCAATCGAGAGGAATATTTACGTATTTTAGGTAAGTTAGCCTGATAGCTGGTTAGGTTAACATTAGCTACACGGCTAATTTAGCTATTGGTTAACACTGTTAGCTAAGGCTAACGTTAGCTAATGATTGTAACGTTAATCACCAGACGTCCCTAGACAGGCTAGCGCTAGCTGGTAAAGACGCCTTCCGATTACATACTTACCTGGCATCTACAGCCTTTCTAAATGCTGCTGACAATTGTATTATTTCGATTTAATAAGATATTACCCTTATGCTATCTACGAATCAGTATCCTGGAGAAATAGTTAACTTGGTTGGCATAGTTACTGGCTCGAGCCTAAAGCTAATGTTAGCCACCTTGCTAAACTGTCAGTTAAGTTAGCTCTTTAGGTTTGCCACCTAAGAACATTTCAGCAGATCTCATCTCGTATGTGTAAAGCAAGCCAAGTAAAGGGGAAGAATACTTAATTCAGATGGCATGCCACTTCTCTGTTCTGATCAAACTCTGGATAGTTCATTCAAATAGTTTTGAATATGAATACATCTCTCCTAAAATCAAACGTCTGCAGAACTTGGTGTGCAGCCTTGACTAGAGCTGACTTTGGGACCAATATCGTGGATTACTGTATGTGATAAATCCTTCTGGGTTCTTGCAGTTATATTTTCCTAATCATTGTCAATAGAGCTGTACGTCCACATTATGTCCACACAAACTACTCTTACTATAGCTATAGGGGATATCAGTGAATGTTCCCTAATATACCTTCCCAGCCTGTTAGCTTGGTATTTATGCTTTATGCAGCTGTCCACACAAGCAAGCATGTTTGGTTCAGTACTTACCCCAAGCTATTTCTGCTTTATATCTTATTTATACTTCTAGGAATACAAAATAAACATCTTCAAAGGGATGAGATCGAGCTGATGGTTTTGGAAATCTTCCAGAAGAGGTTGCAAAAAGGAGAGAGGCTGAGCGGAAGATGCCAAGAAAAAAACAACAGAATCCACAACCTGTCAAGTGTAAGTGTTTAAATATAAAGCCACAAGTTGAATTAGCAGTTGAGGGTTTGCCTAATTTCCTTTTTCTCCACATTAAACACAAACTGTAATCGTACACATCACGACAGCAACCCTAGGATGATGGACTCACCATGTGATCTAAGTCAACTGGTGTCATTTATGCTTGCAAGGAATATACTGTAGCGCCTGCTATATTATTATCTGTCAAACACCAAAATGTCCACTAGATGGTAGCATGGTACTAGGAGAATTGGGAAAAGAGGTATGTTGGGTATGTCCTTGAATAGGCCTGTTGGATGTTTCCTCCAAAGTAACAGCTGTGTTTCAAGGGTGTTTGTTTTCATTATGCTTGAGAGAACAATTTAGACTTTCAGGCATCATTAGCAGTAACTGCAGTAAGAGAATGCATCTGTCAATTGTCATTAACTTGTTTTTGATATGACATTTGTTTGTACCCTGTAGGCAGTAGACCAATTTATCTAGACTAAATCAGATGTTAGGGCCAAAATGTTATGGACCTTTTGACGAGTCATATTCACACTGATTTTTGACTGTTCTATAGAACTATGTAAACTGATAGTATTCTAAAGGAACCAACTAAGATGATTTTGTAGAACAGAACAACTACATGGGTACACAAAGTATATTTTGAAGGTATTTTTTCTGTTTTCAGATGACCTGGCTGTGGCTGCTTATGTTTATGATGCGCCCAAGGTCTATAGATTTGGTAGACCTAAATTGGTGTACTGTTTAACTCAGCTTAGTTTAATATTAGTATGTCAGGCCAAACCAAGGCACTTGATTATTAGGGAAGAAAAATGGGTTAAAATGCCTTTATTGGATCTGCAAGTTCTATACAGAACATGGTTAAAAAATACTCCCTTCTTCAAGGAGTTAAAGAAGCTGAACAGGATCTTGGCGAATGTGGTAGTATTTTTTAAAACTCTCTTTGTTGTTCTCAGATGGTCAAAGTATAGTTGTTGTATATATAATCTATGAAGTGAATCCCAGTTTTACCTTATTCTGCAAGTTTACCAGCGTAAGATTTAGGAGCCATTTTCCCTGAGCTGTCAGCTCGTGTGCCTGTGAATTGATTGACATGCGTTTACCTGAATGTGCTTTTCTGCAACGGGGTTGCAGGGCAGGCCCAGGTCAGTCTGTTGATTCCACATGTGCTGACTGCAATGAGCACGAGACAGGGACCTGCCACTGCTCCATAGTGCCATTTAACTACTAGAGGCTGAAGTTATACAATAATCCTGTTGAGCACTCTTTACATTTGTTCTCAATTGCTTAGACACAATTCCTGGAACAACTCACCATTTTCTCAGATCTCACACACAATTTTAAAAACTCACAGCCAACGGTACAAACATGAAACCTCTGGGTCCCAATTCAAACTTTGCCCTCAGACAACACACACAAGCTGTCAAAACACAGACTACATGACTGTTTGATACACACTGGAGGGATTAATTCAAAACACTGTTACCAAAATGTTTAGAATAGATTTTCAGAGAAATAATTTGGAACTTTGTAAAATCACAGCAATGACTGTCCAGATAAACCTTTCAGAAACACCCTGGCGAGATAAATTCAAAACAGTACTTTAATAAATGCCGCTTACATTAGTGGAGAAGGGAATACTACTGTATATGCTGTTTTGGTCAAAACCCTGACCTTGACAGAAAAAAAACCTGACACTGCCAAAACATGTAAGGAAGAGTTCATGCACATTGAAATACCCAATTTCCAAAAGCATTATTTCCAAATGCAGCAACTGTACAGGTTACTCAGCATCAGCATCAGCATTCTCTTATCTCAGGTCTGCGACAGGCCATAATATCTCATCAAAGTCACACATTACGTTTGCTCTTGCCAGGCAACGTGGGAAAAATGCCCTTGTGTGCCTTATCCGACCCTGTATAGACTCCACAGAGGTCCACAGGTTTTGTTGTGTGTAGGGGTTGCGGTCATACAGTCTCCACCACCATGCTGAGAAAAATTCCTCAATCGGATTCAGAAATGGGGAATATGCTGGCAAAAAATGAACGGCGAACCTGGGGTGGTCATTGAACCAGGCGCGAACCAGAGCAGCCCGATGGAAACTCATGTCATCCCAAATGACAACATATCGGTCTTGCTCTGGTTAACCTGGATCCCCTTCCTGTTGAAGGATGTTATTATGCAGCTGATCTAGAAATTGAAGAAGTTGTGCCGTGTTGTATGGGCCCACTTTGACATGGCGGTGGAGGACGCCACGATTGCTAATGGCTGCAAATAGGGTGACGTTGCCTCCCCTCTGGCCAGGAACTTGTATGATGGCACGGTGGCCAATGATATTGCGCGTCCTTTTACGCCTTTTTGTTAGGTTGTAACCCTGCCTCATCAATGAAGATGCCATGGCATCCAGCTCGAAGATTCTCTACAGAAGTCAAAAAACACACATTTTACTACAAATACAATACAGTACTGTACTACTGTACTGGAGTTACTGCAACACATTACTATACAGTACTGTACTGATATGCTGGAGAGACAGGCCATACTCTGCATACTGTAAAAATTCTGCACAGTATAGCGATTTCCTGCACATACCGTTTGAATTCCTTTCAAAAGGCACACAGTGCATCTGCTTTGTCCTTATGTGGTTCTTCTGAACAATCCGGTCAATGGTCGAAATGCTGATGCTGTCAATTCCTTTGAAGACTACCTGGTCTTCAACTATATGGGTTTGAATTTCCCTCAAAGGGATGGCATTGGCAATCACCGTATTCACCAGGGCTCTCTACTGCTCAGCTGTGAGAAGACCCAGACGTGTATCACAGTAACAACAAGGCAAATTGCCTGTTTTCCCTTCTGAAAGAACGGACGATGGATGCGACCGTGTAATGGCTTAGGTTGGGTTGCACTAGCTGTACAGCTTCTCTCACAGTCCTCCCATGTATGAGCACTTGATGAACTAGGGTGGCACGGATTTCATCTGAGATTACTTGTCTTTGTTGCCGGCCTCTAGGCCCTCTTTAATGACCCTGCAATTCTAATTGGTGTGTTAACAATTTTGAGGCTGGAGAAAGCAAGTGTTTGCTGAATGAACACATTTATTTGGCCACTTTTGTGTAAGGTTTTGCAGAAAGAGTTTTGAATATTGAAATGTGTGGAAACAGGTGAATAGTGTTTACGGTTATGGGAAATGTGTGTGTGTGTTTTGGGGAATGACGTAAGGGTATAGGTTTTTGTGATACAGGAACCAGTTTTTGTGTTTAAGCAATTGATAAAAACTGTAAAGCAAAGACAATAGTTGTCATTTCGTTTTTTTTTCTTTACTTTAAAGAGTAACTAAATGGCACTATTTTAGCTGAAGCGCATCTACCCTAGAAATTCAAAAAATGCACCCAGACCCTGAAAAGAAAAGACAGCCAGACTCCATGGTAAAACAAACTCGGGGCAAGAAAAGTTGTTACATGCTGACGAAAGCCATTGTTTATGTTTAGTTGGTACCACGATCAGCCAATAGTAAATTGCAATAGTATGATTTTAACCATTAGAGGGCAGTCACCATGTATATTTACAACCCAATCTATAGAACCAACAACTTTGCACTATTATGTCAAGATTTGGACCTGAACAACACAAACTCATACCCCAATACAAACTCATACCCCAATACATCGGTTTTCAACTGAAAAAAGGTGTTTTTGGGATTCAGTTACTCTTTAAGTATGTCCCACTTAGTTCTGTTTAACTCCTTGAAGACCGCAAGATGCCAAAATGCATTCGAGTTACTGTAGTTTTTATCATTACATTAGAAGCTGCCTTCCTTTTTTAAATTTGGAGATGTGATAACAGTCATATGTTGTTCACTGGCTTCTCTGTCTGACTTTAGTGGATTCTGAAGATGGTGTAGCCATTGACGCTCCAGGAAACCTCACCTTAGACACTGACTTCCTTCTTGGACAAGACCTAGAGTTTGGTGATCCTGATCATGATGCCAAGATCCTAGGCCTGGAAAAATTCTCAGGTTTGTAATCAAATGTTTTATGCTAAAAATTTTGAAGGCAGTGTGCAAGTAAGGTTTCATTTTTCTTAATCTTTATCTGTCTGTGTCCATTTTCTTGTTTTATGTGCATGCATAATTTGTGTGCGCTGTCTCTCAATTCCAACTAGCTCTTTAGTCAGTACTGACAGTAGGTTTTTAATTGACATAATTGTCACTACAACATTGATTATATAATTGAGGTTTGGCAATCTGAGGATCACACAACTTCAGTGGTCCGTTTCCAAGGACAACATGACAGCAGAAATATGACTGATTACACTGGGATTTAAGCTCCTTATCATTCAGTTGCCATAATTCTGGTTAACATTGAATTAAATGCACTGTTGAAGTGTGTTGATTGATGATTATGGACTATTCAAATATTCAGTTACTTGAAAATGAAAACAACGGTTGCTGCTCTGGTCCTGGTCTGGTCTCACAATGCTCATAAAATCCATATTTTCCTTTACTATTATTGCTATTGCCGGGGAATTCCTGATGAAAGACTCGTCATCAGTTTATTAAGTGCATGTACACACTTAATACACGACTTCACAAACAGGAACGTTTGAGGCTCTGTTACTGACCCTGCTACTCTCAGTAGCGAGCGCAGCCCCTCTGTGTGGCTAATAGAAACAAAGCTAACACTGCAGCCCATATTTCCTGCTGTGGCTCTTTGTCGGAGAGAATGAGCTGAAAAACGGAAAAGTAGAAAAAAGGAGCCGAGCTGCCATTATTATATAAGGTCATAAAAAGACGGCCATTACCATCAAGGACACCATTACAGGAGGGCGTTTATTCATCATCATCACCATCATCATCATCATCATCATCATCATCTGCTGCCTCTGCTCCCGCTACCCCACTGTCATTATCGTTTCCCCCTCATCATCATCTACCCTCATCATCATCATCATCATCATCATCATCATCATCTACCCTCATCATCATTATCATCATCATCATCATCAGCCTTGCCATTATAGTCATCATCATTATCATTAGGCTCGGTAATCATCCACGAGGGGTTTCCAAGGGGCTTGATAAAAGGGCAGTCTCCAGTCTTGCCTTCCTCACATCCTCCCTCGGCATCTGTGAAGGAAGGTGGCTTTGTGCTGTCTGGTTTGCCTCAGATGGCGGGAAGGGCATTTTACAGAGAGAGAAGCAGCAGCCTAAGCTTGTATGCCGATGTAAGTTTTTCTTTCTCCTCTCTGGTAAAGGCGCGTTCTTTCATCTCATTGTCTTGATATCTCAGATGGCGTGAGGAAGCAAAAGCAATTAACCTCTGGTAGTGTTGTAGGTAAGATAACGTTGAAAATGTCTTAAATACAGCGACGTGCTTCTAGGAGATTTACTTCGCCTGCGTATTATATCTCTTAATCTGATGCTGAATGGCGTTTTAGTTAATAGCCAAGCACTTTTGAACGTTGTCTTTCTTCATTTGAAAACAAAATAATTCCGAGAGATATGTTGGAGAAAATGTTGTTTAATTCTGAAATGGTCTGACTAACATTAGTTGTTGTTCCTTTAGGCTCTTAACACATCTGTTACGGTTTTTGTGGTTTGGGTGCTTTGTTTTTGACAGAATATTGCACAACAAATGATTCAACCCAGCCTGAAAAGCAGCAAATAAAATCATGGCGTTACAAATTGATGCAGATTCAAATAGAAATGTGCAAATTCAGAAATGTTCAGATGCCTCTGAAGGTTTTACAGCATTGACATCTTCACTTTTTGGTGAAGGTCTCATTGTCGGAAAGACGAACGCAGCAACTGGATTATAACTGGATAATTTTGTCTGTTTGCCTTCCACTGTACAGAAGTAGCTGCTGAGATCGGTTTCTCTGTGTATCCTCTTGGTGATGAGCAGAGCCCTGCCTACAGCCAACTCAGCATGGAAAGTGAAGCAGACAACTCTCACAACACCGCTGACAACGGAAGGGAGGAAGACGGCAGGGCAGCCCAGCCCGAGCCCACTTTCCCCCCCTACCTGTCCTGCAGGGGCTGTGGGCAGCTCCGTGACGAACCTCTGGGACCCGGCATAGACCTAGTGGGTCCGTACTGCCTCAGGTGCTGCAAAGCCTCTAGGGAAGCCAAAAGTGCGGATTACTGTTCGCCATTTGGCAGCCTCGGTGGGATTCGCTCGGGTTCTCATGAGCAGATGGACGATGAAGGGGCGGAAAACGGCGTGGGCGAGAAAGTGCCCACGGGTGAGGACGGCTTGGCCAAGCTGCACTCGTGCCACCTCTGTGGCTTCTCCTCGCGCTACGCCAACCACGTGAAACGCCACATGAAGACGCACAACGGGGAGAAGCCCTTTAACTGCCCCCTGTGCACCTACGCCTCTGCGCAGCTGGTGAATTTGCAGAGACACCTCCGCATTCACACCGGGGAAAAACCGTACAAATGCGACAGCTGCACTTTTGCCTGCAGTTCCTTGGGCAACCTCAAGAGGCACCAGCGCATGCACTTGCCCTCCACAGGGGCAGGGCATGATGCGCCGCGACCTGCCATTGGCCAAAACGGTCTCAAGAGGCACGGGGCTGGCCAAAGACCCAACGGGGAAGATCCCGGTGCTTCAGCCAAGGGTAATTAAGCTTTCCTTCATATTGCAGTCACTGCATCTCGATAATTACAGTAGCGTGGCAAGAAAGGCGGTGAGTGGACGTAGTTTTCCCTCTAGCAGTTATGTAACAGTCTCAGGGTGTAATCAAATACAGCAAATATTCAGTCAGCATTAAGTCAATAAAAGGCTTATTTGTGGCACTTTCCGCTGTCTAATTACACCGTGCTAATGGAAAAGGGAGAAACATTTTACTTTCCTTCTTTATCTAAGAAAGCTCCTTAAATAATACACTTGGCTATTAACACCTGAATGAAGCCAAAGTTGAAGCCTGTACATTCCATCACACCCCACGGACTGAAACAGTCTGTTATTATGAGGCTGGTGAAGAAATCATGTATTAATCACTTTGAAGTAGTCTGAGAACCAAAACGTCACCTTCTTTTTTTGTTTTTTTTGATAGCATTGTTTACCCAGCATAATCAAACCCTCCAATTTAACTCCCTGTCATTGTATTCCAAATTTGCAGAGGTCATGAGGCCGTCTTCAAACCTGAATGTGAGCGCCCAAAACAGTGACTATCTATCAGCCTTTGACAGCATAAAACGGGCACCGCCGCCGCCCCTGCCAACCTCAACCCCAGCTCCCAGCCACCAGCCCGCTCTCCTGGAGAACACGGGCAGCGCCGGCAGCCGGGCCGCAGCCCAACCCGGAGGAGGGGTATCGGACAGCGGCCTCCCCCCCTCGCTGTTCCCTTTCACCTGCCGCTTGTGTGGCATCGTCCTGGAGGACGAAGACGGCACGTCGGCCCAGATCTGCGCCAAGTGCACCCTCGACATGCTGACGAAGGACTCGTCGTCGTCCCCCAACAGCCCCGGCGAGCGCAGCGACAAAGTCTACACCTGCGCCGCCTGCCCCTTCCTCACGCACTACCCCAACCACCTGGCGCGCCACATGAAAACCCACAGCGGCGAGAAGCCCTACAAGTGCCCACAGTGCGACTACGCCTCGGCGCACTTCGACAACCTCAAGCGCCACCACAGGGTGCACACGGGCGAGAAACCTTACAAGTGCCATTTGTGCGACTACGCTTGCGGGAACCTAGCCAACCTGAAGCGCCACCAGCGGGTGCACTCGGGCGCCAAGCCTTTCCAGTGCGCCGTGTGCAGCTACAGCTGCAACCAGAGCATGAACCTCAAGCGCCACATGCTGCGGCACACGGGGGAGAAGCCGTACAAGTGCCAGGAGTGCGGCTACACCACTGGCCACTGGGACAATTACAAGCGGCACCAGAAAAAGCACGGCCTGGCCACCGAGGGCTGGGTCAAAGTTCAGATGCCTGGCAATGAGGAAGAGGACGAGGTGGAGGAAGGGATGGGAGTTGCGGTCGGTGTTGGGGTTCAAACTCAGAGGAAAGAAGTAGGGGTCGATATGCAGTATATGTCGAGGTAGGGAAGACCGTACATATGTGCCACAAACTTGAGATTGTATAAAATATAACTCAGCAAAACTAAGCTACCAGCAAATTGTATTTGTTTTTCTTTCACAAAGCCTTTATATTGTTTTTGTGTCTGTTGGTCTTTTTTTGTGTTTTGTCAAATGTCTTCAGAGGCTGCTACTTGTTTGTAGAATTCTGCACAATTATGAAAAAAAACAAAACAATGTTGAGAATATTTTGATGCCTTTGGATTGAGAAGAGTGAAGGAAGCTATTGAGAGCCTGTCTTGTATTCTGTTGTTGCTGTGTTTGTGCCAGACAAATGGACTTAGAGAAGTGCTCCACTTTGCAAGTCATAAATATTGATTTCTGTCGTTTACACCACAATATGCTAATCACCACAACACTGCCCTAGACTGCCTCAAATATTTGTGTTTTTGGCGTTATGTCATAGAACCACTTCCTGACCGTGTGAACCAATATTATTCAGTACTTTGTACCTGTGCCCAGTTTTACCTGAATTTGTAAAGTTGCACTGTGTAGTTTTTACAAGGCAAGTTACACGAAAAGTCTAAAATCATGACAAAGTTTTGAACAGTAAAGTTAGACCTACGAAATGCTGCTGAAGTGTAAAAAGAAGCCATATAAAGGTTTACTTGCTTTCTCTGCCCTCCCACCACATTCACAGGTCAACGTATCAACAACAATCGCTTACCGTACTTTTGGCTTACATCAAAAGGTTGCTGCGAATGCGTACGTAGCAGGTTGATTTGAAAATCAGCGCTAAGCGTTTGCAAATAATTTTTTAAAGTCTCTTTTTCGTTCCTTCCCATAACTACATAGTGCAGCTTTATGTGAAGCTCAGCCCTTGTGAGGGCTATGACGTGCTTCTTTGTCGTGATGCACCATTACTGGTAATGACAAGACCCCCGGACCCCCGCATACAAATGTACGTACCACTCGCACAGTGATCATGCTGAAATGACATTTTATGAATTGTTAAACTAATTACTAAATTATAAATTGCAGTCACTTCATTCAGCAGTTCAGCACAACCCCAAGTACGTATTTTGGCATCGTTGCATATTTTATTCATACGAATTTGGTAGACTGTTTGGTTCGAAAGGTTGAGCCTGGGATGAAAAGTTCTACTGTATTTGGTTAAGGGAAATAACGGTATTGGTGCGCCACTACTTCTTCATGCTATAAACTCATTACGCTCTTGACAGAGTTGATTGGTTGAGGTTACACCTGAGTAGAACAGGAACACAATGGGATGCTAAGATCATGCTCATGCCAGTCAAATGCATGTCGAACCATGAGGAGTCTTGAGGAATTGCTTAATGCTGGAAATGTAGATTGTTGAACTTCAGGGCAGATATAAATGATAGATGGACGTGCCTCTCTAAGGAATCAACCCCAAGAACTTTACTCGGTACATATCACCAAGCCTACCTTGATTGTCTGAGTGTAGCTAAATCTGAACCTTTACATCATTTGGGAAGTCCTTTTCTAGGGAGTGTGTGTGTGTTAAGTCATTTTGCTTTTGATTGCCGTGTCTTACTGACTGTGAAAGTAGCCCATTGTTGTATAATTTTGTTTTTACTGGAAAAAACCCCCAAGCTGACACTTATTAGTAAGCATGTGAGTGTCATAATGGAATATATAGTCTAGTTATTTTTCTAATGTGGCTGTATTACACCATTAGAAGTGCATACTTAATTATTAATATATAGAACTAATTTTCTTTTGTATCTCGAATGTGTGACTTGTCAGTGGCATTTAGTTAATATGGGAAAAATATTATGAACTGTGATTTGAGTTTCATGTGAATTACTATTATATGCAAGCGAGATATTTTTCAGGTTGCCATGACAAAGTGGAGCATTGAAACCCATTGGTTAGTGCTGAGGTCCCCGAGTGTTCTCTTTTGTTCTTATGCAGTGGTTTCATAATATTGCCTTAAATGAGGATTTTAAAATAAACACATGAACTTGAGTTCATTCTATGTTGGACAACAGACTGTTTTTTTCATTTGTCCTCTATGATTTGTGACTCATACTCACACTCATAGTATACACACGTGAAATATAGCCATATCTAAAATTGGCTATTTTTTGCGGCGGTAATGTCATTATTGCTTTTAAGGCCCTACTACTAGGCCTTGTAGATGTGACAGAAGCAAAAGAAAGAGACTGAGCAACCACACACCAATTTTTGTTAAAAAGGTTTAGCACTGCCTAAAGAATAAGAATAATTTATTTTAGTAATTATTAGATATCCCTTGCATGAAAAAATCGAAGATATATCCTAAACAGGAACTTCATTACATTGTGCTATGATGTACTGGAATCAATCTCTCAAACTTTCTTTAAATATATGCGCTGCACACTTTAAGTTATATGAAAAGATAAATGTCTGTTGGAATACAGGAAGATCAAAGCTGATCATAATGCACATGGGAGTAGGTCTTAGCAATGATGTAGACTGAACCTTGTCCTCAATTGAGGCCCATTACATCACCTAATTTCCGAGTCCTCTTGAGAAAAATACTCAATACAATATGACTAAAATCAAAGGAGAAATAATAGAATGAAACAAGTCAATGACTTTGTTTGACACCAAGAGAACATGACTTTATTTATGTTTGACACCGAGAGAAAATGACTGTTTGACACTAAGAAAATGCACTCCAATTCAATGTGTGTAATTTGGCACCTATACATTTATTGCCATCCAAGACTTTGCAGCTTCTATTTATTTGTTATGAAATATGAAGAAACAAAAATCAAAATAGGTCTTATTGGTGACACTCTTCTATCTAGTGTCTTTGCCTTGCTATACGCAACCCAGGACACACAGAAGCAAAACAGTGACAGGACAAGACATTTCCATGTTGAGAACACATTTGTTACAGTATTGGCTACCTAAAGAGTACACTTGCTGATGGGTTGGCATCCATTTACATTTGTAGGTTTCAAACCAGTTTAGGAGGCTGCCTCTTACTCACAAATTGTACCAGATGCTAAAGACAAGGGGTCTGGCATGCGTAACCTGGAACAACATATATTACAAAAATTGGAATATGTTCATTTTGTTTGCAACTTTCCATTATCTAACTTTGTTCAGAGAACACACCAGCAGTTGCGATCACGCCAGCAATTTCAGCAAAGCACCTTTTCAACTTAATCCTCTGAGATGATTGACACTATACTAACAAATTACAAAATGCAATGAACTGACTTCAAGAGAATGCTCCACACAACGCCATTTCTCGCCCACAAAGAATAAGACAATCAATACAAATCAGATGCGGAATTTGTAAACACTCATTTTAACTAAAAGTCCTCTAAACATTCTGTAAACAATGATAAATGTTAGTTAAAATCTTTTTTGTTCTTTACAGCTTAGATTACATTTGATCTATTTGATTACATTAAACTATTGATGATACAGATATTAGTAAATGCTCAGAATACTTTTACTAAATTGCATGTACATAATATAAAAGTGACAATTTTTAAATGTTTCTTCTGTGCAAAATGCTTTAGTAAACTATAATTTGGCATTTATGAGAAACCTTAAAAAAATGGTTGCAAAAACAACAAGAAATCATAGATGGAATTTCATAGCCCCTTGGAAATTTCCACACAATGTTTTGTCATGCTCAATCTTTCACTCAATAAATATCCATCTTCACCTGTAATACTGTGCAAAATTATGGGTTCAGCAAGTGCAAGCAGCGTAGCCAAATCAATCAATCTGTGACGTTCTGCAAGATTCTAGGTAACACTGGCTAAGACTAACTACATTTTTCTTTTAAGTTTCAGCTCATGGCATTACCTCCCCATTTTCCATGAGGCAAAAAGGAAAAGTTAAGGCATTAGAATATTTTCGAAGGCAGTATGAGTGATCAAACATTAGGTGAAAATTCTATATAAAACGCTTTTGTAATCATAACATCGTGAAGCAAAACCTAACTATTACTTACTAACTTGGCAGATGACAAGCATGACACAGGATCACTGACAAGTATGAAAACTGGATACTGGCTTAGAACAAAAACCTAACCCTAACCCTAAAAATGGCATTTTGGTATACTGCCCAGCCAAATACAAATCAACCATATAATTAAACTGAACCTCTGAATAGTGTGCAGTTTTGACGCACAACTGAGATTCATTTCAGCCCATTCACTGGACTCAAGATGAATTAGATAACGATCCAAGTCCAGTTATGCTGCATCATCACTAGTTCCAGGTCGTATTAAACTTTTGCCTCTCTGGTTGGAAGGGGTCATGCAGTCACCAAAGGACAATTTCAACATCTGGCAAGTTTTCTTGATCCGTTTAGTTTCTTAAATCCAATGCATTACAGAACTGTCACACATATTGACATTGAAACGGTAACCTTTGTACAATAAAATGAAATTAGGAATTTCTGCGAGCAAATGTTTAGAAAGAACATAGATGTTTGCAATGCAAAATAATGCATTCCTATTTTAATATCTTTAGGTTTACATGCTTTTTAAATGATGGCACAAGTTCCATAACATAGGGACAAAGATTAAGTTGAATACGACGATTACAACTGAAATACAAATCAGGACAATGAGCCTTTAGAGTCTGGAAAAAAAAAAGAGACAGTGTCAAAAGATTAAATGAGAACTTAAGGCAGCAAATTCTCCAGGAAGAAGCTACAATCTTGCAGAATCGGACACCTCTGTTTTGCTCAGCTTGGCTCAGCTTTGCTTGGAATCTTTGTTGTCCCAATTGTTGAGAGTGGAATGGATGGGAAGAAGGGGGGAGGCAGGGGTTACAGGTCGTCGTCCCCAATTCCCTCAAAAGCATAGTTGCCATGGAAATCATTCCCACTGATATCATTTGCAGAGTTGGAGGCACTGATCCCTCGGAGTGACACTGAGCTCAGCTTCGTCTAAAAGGGAATATTGATAGCATACTTAATACTGGACAGTTAGACATGACTGAAGTGTCCGTTTCAAATGTCTGGCCTTGTCCCAGAATACATTTAAATGACACAAAG
The DNA here is from genome assembly GCA_900302305.1 of Polymixia japonica. Classification (NCBI taxonomy): domain Eukaryota; kingdom Metazoa; phylum Chordata; class Actinopteri; order Polymixiiformes; family Polymixiidae; genus Polymixia; species Polymixia japonica. Next base: position 4,875 of record OMKK01032467.1, on the reverse strand, counting down.
ACATACAATCTTGCATATTATTGATACTGTATTATGGTTACTGGGCCACTTGTTTCACCTTTTTGCACAAAACAGACATTTCCTTAAGAGCATTGTATCCTACAAAAGACTCAAATATTGACCCCCCGATAGTACGACTTTAAATACTTACAGAGAGCTTGACAATCTGTTCACGGTTCGGGTCTGGGGAGTCCTGTGGCAAAATGAAAAGACAACGTCAGATTGTCCTGCACCAGAGATCTAAATAAAAAACCTTTTTTTATTGTAGCATGTGCTATCCGTTTCTCACCAGTAGAGGGGGAGATTTCACAGCTTGCTGACTGTCTGACCGGTGGATGGAGCCATTGTGTCGTTTCCTGAGCATCTAAAAGTTGACAAAAGACAGCAACAGGAGTCAAAATAAAAATAAATAAATAAATAAGATACAATTCAAGCACAGCGCTGAAAACACTGGTAAAACAACATGTTTGCCTGTGACGACAAAACAACGTTTGGTCGAGTAACCCATGTTAGCATTACATAGACAAACAAGTTGAAGAGTATGTGGTCTCTTGCTGATCTTCGAGGACACCGTTCATAGATGTTCCTTCTTTGGACACAGACCTTTTTGATGCTGCCGCCTGACTTCTTCACCATTAGCTCATCCACCATAGATTGAAGGCAGATACTCATCATGATAGCCTGAAATCACAGATCAACAGTTACAAAAAATAATCCTGAACTCAACCTGTTTGGCTAAAGAAATGTTTTTAATGTGTTCTCCATCCTTATTAAATGCTACAAATATGGGTTAGGCTATGCCTTATACTGTTTTATTTGATTATTTATTTTGAAAGTATGATGAATTGCACTTATTGAGCAAAATACTATGAATTAATTGTTGTTGTTTTTTTTTAAAGAACATACTGTAGCTTTCATAGATGCAACCAAAACATATATAACTGAACCAATTTCAGGAAGCTAAATTTCAATTTCAGAAAACGCTAGGACCACAATCAATACAGAACCAGGTCATCAATCACTTTGAGTGGGAGCAACTTAACGCTTCTGAAACTGCTCAAACACCCTCCTTGACCCCAGATTGACCCCGTCAGTGACCCCCTTGCCTGTGGACTGGTGATGGTGACCCACTGAAGGCGGTCCTTGCTCATCAGGTACTCGAAGGCCAGCTCCAGTTTGACCTCGCACTTGGCTGAGCTGCAGGGATTGGCTGTGCCGTTGGCTACCGGGACCTGCTGTGGTAGTGGTGGAAAAGGAGGGTTATTTTTACTGGCTAACTGACAGGCACTGTCATAATCAACTAAAGTGGTTACACACCAACGCTGTCATCATCATCAATCACTACTGATGTACGCTCATTATCATAATGATCTTCTATTGCTGTGTGCTGTCTTGATTATCATCATCTTTGTCCAGTGCTACAGAATATAATCAACATCTTCATTATGATAATCCAATCATGCTTCATGCCTTCATTATCATCACAATTATGTTTATCGTCTTCTTGTATTCAAGTAAAAGGATCAAGTCAAAAATATCTCTATATTTTCTCACAAACGCCCATTTTACCTCCTGAGTTGAGGGCAAGTTTGCTATTCCATTCCTTGCTTGGAGGACCATCTAAGACAGTAAAGTAAAGCAATGGTCTATTTCGACTAATAAGGCCTATACTGTTTTCTGTCCTCCGTCTGTTATTGTTAAGCCTTTGTTTTTGTGCTGCCACATCCCAAACTGCGAGCAGGCGTAGAGGCAGGCACAGAGGCACAGAGGCGCACACACACTTTAAATTAACTTCAAATTCTCATGTAACGGGATGCTGTATTGCAACCCACACACGCTTCAAATCTCAAGACAACACGCACTCCAAGATAAACATATGAGCAGTGATGACAAAGACATTCGAGAAAAAAACACATTCAAAACTACGTGAGCCACAGAAGACCCACGCACGCACGCACTCACTCACACGCACGCACGCACTCACACACACGCACACGGCTCCCTGGAGACGAGTCTCTGTTCCTCGTTAGTGGAGCTTGTGCTCTGAGGCTTTCTGGGGGCTCTCCAGGCTGTGACTGGGACTATTCCCTCTGGGCTAGTTTCTAGCCATGTCCCTCCCATGCCAATAACTCTACCTTTCCTACACACATACACGTACAGAACACGTGTACACACGCACACACACACACACAAAAAGAATAAAAAAACAAAACGAATACACGCTCACTCAGACACAAGTTGGGACACACCGATACCACATTTTCACTGCCAATTCCGAATCCTAAACTGTAAATTTCAGCCGATACAGAGTACCGATCCAATCCATTGGTTTTACTGAACAGGATAGACTTAGACCATTAGTTTGGGGTCATTGGACAAAAATGATCAAGATTTTGTTGTTTTTTTCCATTAGAGAGATCTAACGACTTTCTGTGTGAAAAATGAAAAAAATAATAATAATTAAAAAAACATAGGCTGCTTTGCTTTGATTTCTGACATTTTATATATGCCTCTTTGTGTTGGAATTTAGTGTTTAGTAAAATTCTCAGATACCGACACCCTGTTTTAGCCTGGTATCGGCCGGATATTCAATACCAGCGCAATATGCGGTGCAAGAGAAGTGAAGAATCTAAGAAATTACTCACAACTCACTCACACAGTTAACCATTTATACTGTTCATACTGTAATTTCTTACGGAAACGTATAACTTCTTTCCATTTCCTCATCTAAAGCCCCTGGGAGAAAAAGCCATAACAACATGCCATTGGAGATCTGAACATAAAGGGATCGCAGTATTGCAACAAATAGGATGTTTTGGATAGATTACTAGGAAGAGGAAGCGACTCATTACAATGACTGACCTCTGAGTATGGGCTCAGGGATTACTGGCAGACCATGTGTGGAGGTCAGTTTTGAATGTTTCAGTGTGTCCACGTCTCCAAACTGAAATACACTTTAGTGAACCATTCAGGGTTCCGTTATTACAGAAAAGGGCTGAATTGCTGTGACAGTAACGCAGTACAAAAGTGAATGATATTTACATTTAAATGGGGACTATGATTGTTCCCCTTTTAAAAGGGATAGCCGACATATCTGGGTAGAGCTCACTAGAACAGAATAAGTAATGCTTTTCTCAGCTATTTACAGAAGTGAAAATAGCTTGTTCTGTCTTCCTGAACAGCCGTCTCTTTTCAGGATAGCTGACTGAGTGTTACCAGGAAAAAAAAAAAGGAAAAATGCATAGGCAAAACAGAGCAAGCTTTACTATGGCAACTGTGTGATACATGACAATTTGGATCAACGCCCCAATCTCAACAGCCATTTTGACGGACAGGGTACAGAACAAAAAAAAGGAACTAACCGATATGTGGTGGGAAAAAATTCATATTTTAGGATTGTAGCACACATCTCTATTTGAAACCGAGTTGAACTGGACAAAAGCTACACAATCATTCTAAGCCAAAGACCAGCCCATACTCCGCAGAGTAAAGACATTTTATCAATTGTGTAGAATGTGCTTGGTAGGTGTTTTTCTGTACCGCATGCCAACATATTCCCCCCCTAAGCAATAGACGATATCAATTAAAGTAAAGGAGAGTGCTCTAGTGTGTGAAGTCGGTAGATCGATATAGCACTAGGCTAGTGCGGGCTAGGTGTTTGGGTAATTGCACTGATGAAGATGGATCGTATGGAGATCAGCACTTTCGGCCTGCAGTAGTTGTAGACACACTGGTGCTTTGGCAAGAGTAGAGTCAACATTAGGCCTCTGCCGCAATCGTGAGAGTGCGAAATGTGATCTGAACCGCTACTAGTGTTAACGAGTAGCTCTGGGAGCACATGAACCCCCCGCTGGCTTGAGGCTGTGTCTAGCCAGAGCTCAACTCGTGCGCCTCTTCCTTCTCCTCTCCCAACCCCTGCTATTTTAATACTCGGGACGGGTTCCAATTAAATGATGTTTCCTCGACAAGGGCGTGTTAAGGCAGACGCGCGCACAGAGAGTTCACTTACAGACGAGGTGACCCGCCAGCACCTCATGCGCGTGACCTTGAAGCTTCCCTCCTTCATCTGTTCGCTGGGCAGCTTGACGTGGAAGTTGAGCTCGTTGTTGCCGGCGCTGACGATCACATGGCAGCCCTTCTCGGGGAAGTCGGTGACGCAGGGGTCAAACTTGATATAGCCAAAATATTTGAGCGTCTGACCTAGACGGATGAACTGGTGGGGGAACATAAATAAATAAATAGAAGCAGGGATTTTAGACGAGGCGGTTTTTTTTATTTTTTAAATGAGGTCTTTTTTCCTAATCCTGAAAGAAAACAGTCGAGGATGGATTCATGTAACATACCAGTTCTTCTCCAAAGCATTCCTTTCCAAAGATTTAAGGGTAGTTAATGCAATACGGATGTAATGAAAGATTAATGTCATACATCTGTATTAGGAAAAAACTAGGCTAATTGCATAACATAATGCACCAGAGGCAGTTTTCTCTGTGGTCTGCATATTTCTCCTTGGACAAAGACAATTCCTCGCATTACTGCAAGCGGGATTCAAGAAAGACGGCCTTGCTTACTTCTTTCTTTGAGCCTTTCTCCTGCAGCGACTTGAGTTGCCTGTGCTGGTCTTTGTTGACGAGTATCCAGCCTCGCTCAATGTCTGACACTGTCTGGTAGAGCAAATAGAAGAATTGAAGCTTATCTCATAAATAAAAGAAAAATCAATAAAACCTACTTTATGTGTATAAAGTAAAGATCGGCAAGAAAGGTATATGCACTTGTACGCCCACGTGGAGCCACACACTTTATCCTCTTTGATTAGGATATTAAAATCCTACTCTGCTCCACACACTCAGATTTTAATCAAATCAGCCATCTGTAAAA
>OMKK01032465.1:0-14168 GCA_900302305.1 Polymixia japonica | reverse complement strand
GAGGGTGGGAGACAGAGAGAGAGAGAGAGAGAGAGAGAGGGAGGGAGAGAGAGAGAGAGAGAGAGAGAGAGAGAGAGAGAGAGAGAGAGAGAGAGAGAGAGAGAGAGAGAGAGAGAGAGAGAGAGAGAGAGAGAGAGAGAGAGAGAGAGGGTGTGAGAGAGAGAGAGACACACAGAGAGAGAGAGAGAGAGATGGTGGGAGACAGAGAGTCACAGAGAGAGAGAGAGTGAGAGAAACAGAGAGATAGAGAGAGACAGAGAGAGAGAGGGTAGGAGACAGAGAGAGAGACACAGAGAGAGAGAGAGAGATGGAGAGAGAGGGAGAGAGAGAGAGAGAGAGAGAGACAGAGAGACAGAGGGTGGGAGACAGAGAGAAATAGAGAGAGAAACAGAGAGAGAGAGACAGAGAGAGTCACACAGAGAGAGAGAGAGAGAGAGAGAGAGACAGCGGGAGACAGAGAGGTAGAAGTGGTAGAGGGAATGATGGAGTTTAATGGGGAGTGTCAGCTTGGGGACTGAACAGTCTGCAGAGTGAGAGAGTGAGCAGGAGGAGTGACACGGCCCTGATGCCACTCTGTGTGAACCGCTACTATACTGTAAGCAAAAAGAGCATCTAGCAAGAGGACGGCGGCTGCGGCCCCACAGGCCCCGGTCATTAAACATTTAAGTCACCTCGGGATGCCCGACCTGTCACAGACTGACACAGAGACAAAGAAAGCATGGAGGGGGAAATGAGCTGCAGGGGAAACCAAATATGACAACATCTCAAAAAATGGGGAGAAAAAAAAAACATATATTTTGAAGAAATGCACAACGTGTCCGATCGGTTAGCTACGAGCGTGTGAGTCGCACATCCGAAACACCGCGAAACGTGTCTCAAACGTCAAAAGGAAAAAAAAAAAAGAGATCGTCTCAAAAGTACGTCGACGGACGAACGTGTCAGTTGGTCCACACGTGCAGATTCAACAGTTCAGAAGCCAATTTTAGATTTGAGACTTTGTCTTATTGCAACTATACAGTATGTGTATGGACATAGGAAACATATATAAAATATACAAATATTTAGTTTTATTTATTTGTGCAAAATGTAAAACTTGGATGCATAAATATGTATGCATTTGTACAAATCATTGCACTTGTTGACTCCCATTAGTATAAATTATTAGGAGACAAATCTCTCTCCATAAAATAAGGCCAGCTGATGTGCAATTTGCATGCTGGTGTTTTCATAGGTTTGTGAATAGACAACATGGCTTTTTCTCAAATATCATAACCTCCCTCCTCCGCACATCTCTCCTGTCAGTCCCCACGTCCTACTAACATTTAAAAAAAACAGTAAATGAATAATAAAAAATAGATGAATCAAGGGAACACAGGTCTCGACACATGTAACAGTTAAGGTAGTTCCTTGCTGCTCTGCTCGTGATTTAGACCTTTAGACAGCAGGGTTATACATCACGTCTGTAATCACACATTTATACTTTTTGTTTTTTACCTTTATCCAGACTACTTCACGACTGTTGTGTGTCCATGCATTTTCAGTAATACCCCTTTCACACACAAACCCTGGGTTTTACATGGGATACTGAACACGGGTTCAACCTGCGTTGGATCCACTAAACCAGTGTTTCTCAATCCTGGTCCTGGGGACCCACTGCCCTGCATGTTTCAGATGTTTCCTTGCTCCAACACACCTGATTCAAATGATCAGCTCGTCACCAAGCTCTAAGCCTGACCCATTCATTTGAATCAGGTGTGTTGGAGCAAGGAAACATCTAAAACATGCAGGGCAGTGGGTCCCCAGGACCAGGATTGAGAAACACTGCACTAAACCACACTATGGTCACGGGTAAGGCCCGGGTCGTCGCCCTTCACACCAGACATGTGTCTGAAAGTTTACTTCCGTATACGTCACTGCTGAACAGGGTCGTCGCGTTTCAACGTCATTGAAAGCGGACGTTTCAAAGTTTGTTTACACTGGAGATTCAACGTATATAACAGTCTTTTATTGTGTCTGTAATTCGTATTTTTATCTCTTCTTCCCTTCAAATGGACAGAAGCTCCCTCACTTCAGAATCTTGCCAATTCTCAGTTGTTTCTACTCGAAAACTCGCTTGCAGCTTGAAAGAACAGCGGTTTGTTTACCAGTTAGTGTTAGCTTGCCTTTGCATTAGCGCGCCTCCGATTGTAACCAATGAGGTTCCTTGATCGAAACCCGCGTTGAGTAACCCGTGTTCCCCCTTTCTTCCCGATGCCTAGCCATGTCCGACCCGCGTAAAACCCAGGCCCAGGTTTTTAACCGGGTCGATGCTTCGGTGTGAAAGGGGCGGAAGGCGACCTCAGCAGAAACCGTACTGTAGGTCCGCGACATCTTTCTTTTCTGGTGTGAGCAGTGGCTGTTAGGATGGCAACGGCTCCATCTACAAACCACGGGTGGGTCACCCAGTGTTTTGAAGACTACGGCAGTGTTAGCCAAACGTCAAGGCCTTCAGCGACCAGACATTGAACCCCAATTAAACATCTAAAGGAGTTTCTGGGGACGGCGCTTGAAGCAGCAGTTTTTCACTGCCAAAAGACATCACGTTATCACTTGGAATCATTATTGTAACACGTGATAAGTGGTGACTTTGAACCCAAAGAGATGAGCCAGAAAAAGCACTCAGCCAACATGACCAAAGGACACCTCTGCGCTGATAATTGTGTTACTCTGATTATACCCTGTTTATGGCCTGTGCATTAACTGAAAATAGATAATTACTGCAGTGTGATACACATATTTGTCACTTAAATAAATTAAGATCATCATTAATCTTAGGATACCAATATCTGCCAGTAAAACAATAATAATGTGATGAGCAATACTCTATAGTGGAAGTATTTGACTAATTACTTAGAGTTTAGACACTATTGTCACCTATTATTTGTGTGGAAACGGAATTTTAATTGGTCACATTTCTTCTTGACTCATTTCTACATGCGATTGAGGGGCCTTGCATCAGGCTTCGGAGGCCACGTGGCCTCTTGTCATTGATTTCTTCCCACTGATGTTTGTCCTGTTAATGAGCCGTCGTCGGGCGATTATCACGACTTACCCTTGGTTGGGTCCCCACTCATTTCGGATGCAGAGGTGTTTGTGGACCGGATCCTTCATGTAGCCATCGAGGCAAAGACATTCACCTGCAAACAGTAACACAAGACAGTGACACTAGATGGTTATTTTAGTTAGTTTCCAATAAACTATGGCTATATTCCAAATAATACCATGTACAATGCAGCACTACTGCTCCTAATCATCTCCCCTTTTGTGAAGAACTAGCCACACAAAAATCCTTTTCAAAACCATGTACTTTCGGCCAGACCTCTCAGCGATACCTCTAAGTTATCCAGCAACAGCGCTATTAATCTGCTCTCTTTTGGTACAATGTTGCTCTTAAAATAACCAGGCTAGCAGCGACTAATGCACGCGGCGGTGTTTTACCAGCCTTCCAATGTGTCACATGACACTGGAGGACATTATTTTAACATCCTTAATAAAGACACTATGCCAACATGTCTACAGTGAAACTTGACGTGGTTCTTCATGCGCTGAGTAAGGTCGCTGACCCTAAAGCCCAATTAATTTGAAAAGATAACTTGACTTTTCTGAGATACGGTGGTTTCACCCAACAGTGGCAAAACCGTGACTGCTCTTAGGAGTGTTGTATTGTCTTTCCTATTTAATTTTCACAATCCCCCCCCACCCCCAACCTCATTGCATACAATAAACCTCAAAGTTGCTTGAGGTCACGCGGCCTGTGGGGGGGAAAGACGCCTTGGCCGACCTGCCGAGGTAAGTTACTCCGGTACTTCAAGAAATATCTGAGGAGACACGATGAGGTCTACTAAAGCCCAATACATTTCAAAATGGTAATAAATTATTTGCACAGTATGAAAGGCTGCTAGACACCCTAAGAGCAAACATTCAAGTTAAAATACACTCATTATCCAAAGCATCTAGACTTAATAGACTCAGTTCATATGAGGCTTTTTTCATGCCTAATCCTACTGATTGAAATACACACCCCATCCAGATGGGAAGTGATTAGGACAGTGATTAGTCTCTATTTAATGAATAAAGAGGCTTGGCACCGTGATTATTTGCTGAAGACAGGCTTGACACTCCTCTGGGCCCAGCTTTCCAGTGCTTTCTAGTAGTCCCTTTCAACCACCTTAGCAACAAGGACCTTGATACACAGGCAACGTTTTGAGGCAATTCAGATCGCCAACTTTTGCCAATGCGCCCGGTTTTTTTCATTACGTCGATGTTCATTGCCCCAGAATTATGGCCCTGTCATAATCGAAAATGTCCACCAGCTCACAAATGGGCACTAAAGCATTTTAGTGCTGAAATGATTGTAAAAGCCGAGCCTCGTCCACGCTCGTGGAATACACGGCTGGGTTTGACATCTGCCTCAAAGTGAAGCTTATTAGCAAACAATACTGCAGCGTCCCTGTTTTTTCGCTCCGCTGTCAGCTCTCAGGAGGGATGTCGGCCTTGACATCTTTCAGTAAGATTGATGGGGACTCACCTTTGGTTTAGAGGTTCGCTCTAGGGTGACGTTTACAACATGCTATGCGCGTGTTCTACAGGGGACAAGTGAAGAGGAGGAGGCCCCGGGCCGTCATACACCTGCGCTAACGCAAAAGGTCGACTGTCAGTGATTGTTGACTTGAAGGGAGATCCTGTTGACTCACTTCACTTCTTATACAGCTTGAATTTAAATTGGCTGCAGCAGTCCCTGTATTAAAGGTATAGTTTGCAGCATTTTCCCCCCATTGTTTTCCTGCGTGTGTACAAATGAAAATGTCTCCACCCCACCGCCTCTTTGCATTCTAAGAGTCGCATTATATTGTATATTCAACAAAAAAAAACAAAAAAAAACTTGCCCAGTAAACAAAACTAACATCATGTCAAGTGAGAGTAAAGAGGTGATATGAATAAATAATGCAAATAATCCTACTAGCTGTAAATAATTGTTTTATGTGGATGCCATGGGTGTATTTACTATAAACCTCTATTGTATATACAATTAATTTATTTTGCTTTAAACTCTAGTATTCTAGTAAATATTAGTATGTACTTGAACCTAGTGTTTCATGATCATATTTAGCAGCAATATTTATTTATTTTTTGCTTTGTTTTTGAAAAGCCAATCTACACACCAAGCAGTTTGTATTTGTATACATTTATTTATGTTTCCCAAAAATAAAATTGCTACTCTTTAATCTGTGATGACACACAGGTATAGATGAATAGATAATGTATTGCAAAAAAAATAAAATAAAAGACTGTATCCAGGATGATTTTATTTAAATAATAAGTATACCTTCTTTGAACAACACAAATATCCCTACTTAAAACTTATAGAGCTTTAAAACCTCAGCTCAACCTCCTATATGGGCCAATCAAGTGTGTTATTTGCTGTGAGGGTAGAATCTCTAGGTTTTGCACAGGGTTGAACCACCCGACGCTGCAGGTGCCTTCACCTTTAACACACATATAAAACTACATGTATATGATGGAGGTGGTTGAACGGGAGGTCTGTATTTCATTTAGATGCAACAACAGCTCTAAGAAAAAGGTTCCACCGTATCTGTGGTTGTTTTGTGGTTCGTAACCAGATAATTTCTAGTCACAGGGCAACAGTACCTTTTTGACTACTAAAACAACTGTTTGTTTGCACACAGGGGACATATTTCCTTCTCTGTTATAAGTTAGGTAATGCATTCTTTCCCAAGATTTGACCAGATGAAATGGCAACGAATCAATTAGTTTTGGCTGTTGGCTGTTTGAAGTTCGTGCGCGAGGCTGTTTCTTCACGCTGCCAGCTGTAGGCACAGCTCAACTGCTTCTGCTATTGTCTGAACGCACGCTTAACTCCCATGGAACAGCAGATGTCAACAGTGTGAGAGATTCAGGGGCGGATTCCTCTGTGTGAGGCTGGAGACGATGTTTAGTCCAACAGAAAACCAGCGGGCACCGAAAACAATCTCGGGTTTATTAAAAAAATAAAAAAAAGTAAAGTAAAAAGGGGAAATGCTGGTTCCATCAAGGGGAAGCTTTAGTCACTCGCTCCGGCGTGCCCTGGGCCACACGTGTTACTCCTGGCAAAACCAAACAACACACTGAGGAGGGAGCCTTTTGTCGCAGTCGGGCTGGGCGATAAGCCTCCGACTAGCAACAGGTGTGACTTGCTTGTCACAGGGACAGAGAGCCGTGCCCAGCAACAGTCAGGGGAACTGTGTGTGTGTGTGTGTGCTGAACCTCAGTGGAGGTTCTGTCCAGGGTTCTGCAGGTCTCCAGGTACAGTCCTGTGGCCTGCAGCCAGCTGATGCCCTGGTCCTATCCTGTGCCTGCTCACAATACAGACGAAGAAGCTGTATACATGCTGCACGCTCTCTGGCTGTAATTGGTCACAGCACTAATTATGAATAGTGCAAGAATATTAATAGAACTGGTTGAGTTCTCAATTAAATTAAATTAGATGAAATGTTTACATACTGACTTCTCTTCTTAGTCACTGAAACCTAAGTTGCTGCACACGCTCCGTATGGTTTACAACTTATATTATGTGGGGACAAACAGGAAATATCAATCAGTGTTTGATATATATAAATTTAATTTTGATATACAATGAAGTTTGATATATACATTGAACTTATCAAATATCTAAGTTATATGTACAGCAGTGTTTCCTTTGTATGCGCCATGCTAAGAAAAATGTCGACAATTAAGGTAGAGTTGTGTTGTGCAGGTGTGTTAGCTTCCCTCAGCTCTGACAGGAGAAGAGAGCGAGCGCGTCAGTCAGAGAGAGAGACAGCAGCAGAGAACAGATGTCCTCATATTACCTGAGACTGAAGTTACACCAAATCAATACCGCTCATTCATTTGTCGGTGGAAAATCAAAGAAAGCTGCAGCTAAATGGAGTAAAGTCTATATTAAGTTTCATCATTTCTAAATTTGCTTCTGTCCTCACAAGTCTATCCATCAAGCTACAAAATTAAAATTAATAAAAAATGATTACCCTTATATTAAATGTAATTATGAGTCTGGGTGACATTTCTTAAGTTATCTATAAATTGATTGTATTGGATTTAATGTTAAACTTTAGTCTAAAAGTCACAGAAATTGGTTATTTAACAGCTGTTTTTCAAAACTGTTCTTCCTACATGGTAATTATCCAAGCCATACACCAGCACAGCATAAAACAAAGTAGGGGAAACACTGTTGTACATAACGCGTTGCAATGCCACCTTCTGTGTCTCAGAAAGTCTGCTGAAAAGTTCAACCACATCCGAGGATGTTCAGAGTTTTACAAAAACACCTCTACGGACTCACCCCCGAAATAAAGCAATAACACAGCGAGGAAAGGAATTCAGACAGCAACACAAAAGGTCACAGCTGCCCACAACAAGAGTGGGAGAGAAAGAGAGAGAGAATAACAGATATAGAAAGAATAGACAAGCGAAACCGAGTCAGAAAGATCAAGCGAAACAAGACAGAATAAACAATAAAGACAGGTGGAGATGTACGGAGATGTAAGGCGTGAGCGGGACTTATAAGTCGAAAGTGTACATAGCACGGTGCGTTTGCGATGAGGACGTTTATTACTCACGAATGTTACATCTCCCGTCCCACACACATGTGGGTACATTTGCAGAGGAAAACCAATTTCCAGCAATAGATTTTTCTATTGTTTTCAGTACACTGAGAAACACAGTGATATAAACCACCACGGTCCAACAGAAACTCCTCTGACACATCCAGCAATGTCTTAACCTCAGAAATTCAATTAACGACAAGTGCAGATGCATTCGTCTTCAAAGCCTCCCCGTTCGCCGTCCTTGCAGCGCCGGTGTTGCACTGTTTATCCACCGCCAAGAAGAACTTCTGTCCCAACCCGGCTCGTAAGCCCGTGACGAAGTGGAAAACGCACACAGAAAGTACCAAATAAAGATAAATAGTTATTTGAAATAATCTGAATAAAATGAATAACAATGGAGTGTGTCAGTAGTGTAGATGAGTGGATGTGGAGTAGTCGTGTGTCGTTGGAGAACGAGTGGGATCTTTTCAGCGAACGCTGGGAGCCGACTTGCATGTCTGAAGAGCCGATTTGCGCATGATTACATCGCTGCTTGTTATGATGGTGTACGTGGTCTTGAAGAGACTGAATAAACTGCATTGAAGTCCTGTTATATGTTATGTGTTGTCATATGAGGACGGTATGATGCAAAAATAATTAATTAACGGATTAATAAATGAATCAGTCAATAAGTGTGCACATTTAAATCCTGAAAAAGAGATAGGTGATGTGGAACAAATAAAGTTTTTTGAAATGAGCAACAACAATGCTTGTTTCATATTACATCATACAAAATTAAATTGCAATGTATTTATCTATGTGAAATTATTTAATATTAATGAATATTGTTAATATAATATTGTTATAATATTGTTATGTATTGCTGATAAAGACTCTTTTTTCTTTACTTGCATCTTGCTGTTTTTACCTTTATTTAAATAGTTTTTACAGTTATGCTAAATAATGGTATTTTGGTAATTAGAAGGTAGAGTAATATTCCACTGAACAATTTAAGTAATAGATGTGCAAAAGCCCCAATCATAGGTTGCTATCTTTGGCTGATTTAGAAAAAACAGAATTGCGACTGAAAGAAGAGCCGTTTGGGAGCTGAAAGTCTCTTATTGATGAGCTGAGCCGAATGATCTGACACACTGAAAGGAGCCCGAGTTCCTATCACTAATGTGGCATGTGGTGTAAGAGTGTTGCATGGTGCCAACACACAGTAACACACAAAGACCAACAGAGATGAGTATGAGGAGAGAGCCTCGCTAAAACCTGCACACAGGCCCGGGCTTTAAAACCCTGGCATGCCAGGCACAGGTGTGACGAGTTGCACCGATGCCCCTCTTGTTCCACCCACCACAGGCACCTGCAAACCTGCGACACAGGTCGAGGCAATACTGACAGACAAAGCAGGAGGTTTGTCACACTACATTTACATTAAATTTTAAGTATTTAACTGACACTCTTACAATAATTGCAGCAATAGAATATAGCTTTGTGTGCATGAGTCATGACACGTCAGCAACATGTAAGCAACTTGGATGAAGCTGCTTGGTTTTCACTCCGATGTCGGTGTGTATGCATATGAGCCCCTTAGAGCATATATAGTCAGCATCCAAAATGGCCGACATCCATTCTCTATAGATCTGCTCAGTGGCACTGAGAGTGGCACTCATCTGGTCTTGCACATTAGCTGGCTAGCCAGTTTGACCTCATAACCTGTATACATCACAACTGCGACAGCAGGTATAGCCTGAAGAGGGTGGTTTTCAGTCTACAGCGAAAGATGGGGAGTGAGTCTGCTGTCCTGACTGTGGTGGGAAGGTTGTTCCACCATTGGGGAGCCAGGAGGGAGAAGAGCCATGACTGGTTGGAGCAGAGGGCAGGTTTCTGCAGGCAGGGAACCACCAGGTGGCCAAAGGACCCAGAACGCAAGGCTCAGGCTGGGGTGTATGGTCTGGAGGTATGTTGGTGTGGACCCTTTAGTAGCCTTATAGGCGAGAACCAGAGTTTTGAATTGGATGCGGGCAGTTGGAGCCAGTGGAGGGAGCAGAGGATAGGCGTGATATGGGAGAATTTCGGGAGCCTGAAAAAAAGATGGGCTGCAGTGTTTTGGATGAACTGTAGAGGCAGAGTAGCGCACGATGAGAGAGAGCCCAGCCAGGAGCAAGCTGCCGTAGTCAAGTTGGGAGATGACAAAGAGTTGAGCCGCCTCCTGGGTGAGGAAAGGTCAATTGTGATGGATGTTGTGGAGTGAATCTGCAGAATCTGGTTTTAGCTGCAATACAGGCCTCAAAGGACAACTGATTGTCCAGAGTCACAGCAAGGTTTTCACTGTGGTGTTGTAAATGGTGATGTAAGGTTACAAAGGGCAGCCTTTTCCTGGGAGGAACAGCAGTTAAGTCTTGAGTTTGAGATGGTGGGAAGACATCTATGTTGAGATGTCGAGCAGGCATGCCACCTGTGTGTCACAGTGGAGAAAGGAGAGGCACAGATGGGTGTCATCAGCATAGTGGTAGTACAGTCCATGGGGAAGTAATGACAGAGCCAAGAGATTTAGTGTAGATACAGAAGAGGAGGGGGCCCAGAAAGCAGCCCTGGTGAACACCAGTGGATAGGATGCGAGGTATTGAAGTGCAACCTCTCCAAGATACCTGATAGGAAGGGTCTGCCAGATATTGAATTGAATTGAATTTATTTATTTAAAATCCAGGACAGTACACATTAATGGACATGTAGCATACACGTAAAAGTGCCAGATTGTAGCCCAGAGGCTAGTTTCCATCTGTAGTCCTGTAGGCAGGTTTGTTGTTACAAATCACATTCTTTTCACACACACAATACACAGTATACACAGATTAAACAGTTGTTAAAAAATTTTGAGAAAACAACACACAAAAAAGAAAAAAAGGGAATAGATATGTGCAAAAGAATGCATCCTCAGTGCACTTGAGAAATATGAAGCAAACCAGGAGAGTGCCGTGTCAGAGAGGCCCAGGTCGGCAAGGGTGGCAAGGAGCATCTGGTAGCTCACTGTGTCGAATGCAGAGGACAGATCCAGGAAGATCAGGACAGAAGAGGAGGCATCTCTGGCAGAGTGGAGTGCTTCTGTAATGGCAGGAAGCACAGCCTCAGGTGAGTGGGCTGCCTTGAATCCGGACTGTGTGGGTCCAGGAGGTTATTTTGGGGTTGTTCATTTAGAAAGAAAGGGAAGAAGTGATATTAGTCTGTAGTTCTTGACATTGATTGATTTTTTTAAGGAGTGAGTAGTAAGAAAAGGGAAGGAGATCCTCTGAGATGGACTGGAAGCGAGGTGATGGGATTGGGTTGAGTGGGCAGGTGGTAGCCTGACAGGAGGATTGAGAATTTCCTCAGAGGAGAGGGGAGAGAAGGAAACATCCTTGGTGTGAAGAGGAGAAAGGGGAGGAGGTGGCAGGGGGTTGAGGAGAGTGGAGAAGGTGGAGAAGGTGGAAAAAAGTTTCCTGTGGTTGGAAATAGGGGATTGAAGTTTGGAGTGTTAGAAGCAGAGAAAGCAGATGAGAAGGAAGCTAGGAGAGACTGGGAGTAAGAGAGGCAAGCGGGATTTGAGCCCCTTGTCAAACCTCTCTGCAGTGAACTAGACTCTCACACTCCACATTCTAGTCTATTTTCATGCATTATTTAGAATTGCACGTGTTCCATTCCCTTTGTCAACCCAATTAAACATTGTCAATTTCAGTAGACCCTAATTCTTTTTTCCCGCATGTCTATTGTTACATAGCAAGTCCTGCTGATAAAGTGACCAGACAGATAGTTTGTAACTATCTAACTAACATCAGAATGTTAGGCATAAAATCAATCATTTTTTCATCATTTCATCATTCAATAATGTATTTGAAGTCATGTCATAGTATCATGAATGATTCAGGGGGCCCTAGCCTGGTAGGGGCCCCTAAATGTTTAGAAAATTACTTGTTTATCATTTTAAAAATGTTAGACAAAATGTTGAATGACAATGTGATTCAAATTAAAATGACGAGAAGGATTTGAGTGGTAAGTTGGTAGCTAATTAGCTATTATAGATATTATTATAACTATTCTCCAACATTTGCATGATATTTGTTAGCTAGCTAGCCTAAATTAAAAGCTAACATGTAGCCTACCTGTCCATGCTGTAGATGCTACTACTAACATCATTAACAAAGATCCCAACGTGTGTCTACATGAAGTTGAAACAGCGGACCTTGGAGGTAAGGCAGTTGTTTTGTAGCAGCAGCAGCATAACTAGACCATTTTTAAATTGTAAAGCTATGTACATGATGACCTAGACGCACTTAAATACATATTATATTGGATATGTAGGGCCTATACTATTAAACATTTTTTTTTCTTTCAATAGTAGATTTTTATTGTGGTAACCTTTGTAGGAGCAAACTAAAATTCCCTTTGTTTACTCACTTCCTAGTGCCTAGAGAGCCCCAGGTAGGCAGAGTCTCAGCAGAAAGCTGTCAGACAGATGCAGAGGAGAGCAGGAAGGAGGAAGAGGAGTTAAAGTGTAGCAGCAGTGCCAGAAGAGACTGAACAAGCAAGTAATAAGGGAAAGGACAGAAAACTGACTACAATACCATATATTAAAAATAAGTCACCAATTGTGTAGTTATTTATAATAAAGCATGATAAAAATATCATGACAGACAGATTTTGTTAGACATTAGGAACCATACATGTTTGCAATACTGTTAATATAGGCAAAGGATGAAGGTGGAAACTAGAATCTGCACAATTGTAGTATAGAGCAGTAGAAGCTTATAGTTATTAAATTTAATAACACATATTGTTCAGTACTTTATTTTAATCTGAAACATTCTGATTTCTATGTTAGGGGCCTGGTAGTTGTTGTTTTTTTCATGGGGCAAAATTCTGGCAACGCCCCTAAATATGTGCATGAATAACACAATTACATATCATAGGACATTAGTTTACAATTTAAGTTTGTTTAGTTGAGTTTGATAATAATCATCAGTGATCAAAGTAATTGAATTAATTGTTTCCATTCTATTTTTACGAGAGAGATGAGAGTTTCCTAACTGATGTAAATTTGACAAGGAACACATACAGTCATACATCTCTGCTGGAGGGAGAGCTTTCCCGTCTTGGTTAAGGTGACCAGTGCATTGCATTTGTACGCAAATGGCTCATTTCAGCGTAGCGTTGGTCTGGGTTCGGGAGTGAGTCAGTCTTCTGTGTCTAGATACGTATCACAATTTACAGCTGCAATGTTGAAGTTGTCAACACACATCAACACATGTCATTCTCTAGATCTCCTGAAGCCATCCAAAAAACACAACGTGGTTTCTTCAGAACGGCAGGTTTTCTACAGGTACTCGGAGCTACTGACTCTACCCATAACCCATCATAACACCCAAGGACAGTGAAGCAGCATTCAGAAACCGAAAATCACTCCACTCCATAAACGTCCGAGCCACCTGCGATGCAATTTATTTTATCACTGACGTGCGCGCAAACTACCCCGGTTCCTGCCACGACTCATTCATTCTGCAGCAGTCAGGTCTTCACCAGCTCTTTGACAGATGCATTATCTTTCCCAAATAATTTTGAACTATTTGCTACCACCTCCTCTCTTAAAATGTTCACAGTTCTGCGGCCGAGAATCATGGATTTCTTTGGCGCTCTGCCATGGTTAGAACTGGCACACAGGAGCTAGCAGTCGGTACCTACCTGTTAAATATGCAACATTTAATTGGCATAACAATTTCATTGGTTGTAGCCCAGAGTGCTGATCAGATTAGCGCAAAAATCGGACACCGTGATGGTAATCACTGCCACGCTACCTTTATGAATCGGTTCAAACTACCGCGCCTCTGATTTTCCGTGAAGAAAAGTGGTTACTGTCGAGTTTTATAAATAACCCTAACAGTTTGTTATTCAGTTATGTTTAAAGTTGAAGTTTAGATCGTTCCCTCACGTTCTCCCTTGTTCAGTCAACTACTTGGTGAGTTTCCATTACATCATTTCCCACACTGTGAAAGCCTCTCTTTCACAAATCCCGTAGGTCATCGTTTCTTAACCAATCCTGTTCCGTTCACTTTACCGGTAGCCTATCGGCTTGCGGATGCGGAACTTTAAATATCGTTGCTTTGGAGCCATTGAGTGCAGCCGTCTGAGTCCTTCTGTCTTTCAGAACGAGCATTGCGCAATACCTACTACGTGGCAAGAAATGCGTATTTCGATATATTATCTTGTTATTAGGACCTTTAGCCATGTCTGATTCTGATGGCGAAATCATTGAGGAGCAGACATTCCTTCAAGGCAGTAGAGTTTATGACACTGCATCCGGTTCATCGGCCTGCTGCTCCAGACTGCTCAAGAGTTCTCCAGTCGCTTCACAGCAAGTGCAAAGTGAATCAGCGTTACATCAGCTCCGGGGCTCGATTTATCCCAACTGCAGGAGGTGGCCAATGTCAGCTATGCTAATGTCATGCATCCCCAGGCTTTACCGTCGATCCAAGGTTCTCCGGCTCTGGTCTGCCCAGAGGAACCCAG
>OMKK01032464.1:0-37411 GCA_900302305.1 Polymixia japonica | reverse complement strand
GGTAGCGAGAGAGAGAGAGACAGAGAGAGAGAGAGGCAGAGAGAGAGAGAGATTAAAAGTGCCTGTCTGGGTCTGCCCTGCTGTGTCCTGCTTGAGCCTGAGGGCCATGGCCACGCTCCTCCCCTACATTCCACAGCTGCCCGGGCACCACACACACTACTCAAGAGGGCACAGGGCAAGGAGGAAGCATCGATTAGTACAGGTCCTCACATACAGACACAGACACGTAAACACATACACAGGGGTGGACACGGACAACGACACACACACACACACACGCACATGTGCGCACACACACACACACACACACACACACACACACACAGTAACCTTGCTGTTGACAAGTAGAGGGAAAGGCGGAAGTTGGCAGGCGGTATATTTCAAGGCCTTAATTATGTTAGACACTTTGTGGTGTCACCCAGCATCCCGTACTAGATGTCCCAGCTGAGGATCTGGTGCCCGAGAACCCCTCCACAGTCACTTATTATGGTTCGTATTGGTTTAGAGATTACTACCTACAGAGGCCTTCATTTGAAAAACCATTCACGGCCTCAGACAACTCTTGTACTGTTCTGCAATCTAGGAAAGAGTAGCCGACTTTAAAATAAACCTACCAAGGTTCAGGCTCCGAGGTACTGTTTGTTACTGAAAACTTGTTGGTCAAATTTGGTACTGCTATTGGAAATAGAACAGAACATACAACCAAAACATTCCATGCCTAACGGGACAAGCATGCCAAAGATTAAATCCCCTGACATCTAAATTAAAGAGGCAGCTGCTATTATGAGGCAAAACATGTCATTAACAGCAAGCACTGTGTGTTATCTGGCTGCCCTGTCCCATTCTTTTTATAACTCAGTGCGGACAATATGACAGAGAGGATTTTGAACACACCCTGGTTGTTTACCCAACTCAACTCAGATAGCAGTCCTCAGAACCAACAGTCTAACACAATGTTACCACTTTCACTGTCTGTAGTGTACGCTGTTCAATGCACACAGCTGTAGAATAATTAATGTGAAATACATTTAAGTTTAATAATTTGTATGACCTCCTGTTTATAGTGTGTCTTGCACTCTGTGTCTGTGCTTGTCACATTTGTGTCAGTATAAACTGTTAAAACTCTCTTGTGTGTCAATAGGTCTCTACACCAATGTCACTGAGACACATTCCTATTGCACTTGGTGATGAAGATGATTTGGATTTTGGACTCTAGAAAGACAAATTAGTACCACACCAGATTAGGAAAGCCTTACTCCCCATCACATGAATAGGTCTGAAAATTGCAGTTGGCATGGGTTTATCAACATAAACTGAGGCTTGCAGTGAGCGTTGTTCATAGCTGAACATGCTGAAGCTAACTGGAGGTCTAAAAGCCCGTGCAGAGGGATAGCCAGACTGTTGGGTTTCTATGGAGGACGTGAAAACCAGCCACCCAGCAGATTTAGGCAGCTTTAGAGCACAACAGATCAGATGAGATTATCTCTGGCTGATCCCTGTAAAGCAGAGAGCAGATTCATTGATTCCAGTACTGCCTACACCAGCTTTAGGACCGCAGTCAAAAATCAACCACAATAAAAAATGTTTTTGTATTTTTTACAAAAGAACAGCAAAGCAAACAGGAAGACAATCCCATTCAGTAATAAAAACTGAAAACACAGGGAGAAACACACTAATCCAGCCATATTGAATGGAATTCAGCACCGTCATGAAGGTAAACTAGTATTAAGAATAAATGTCACGCTGTGGTGAGGACTAATCTTGTCTAAACACTGATAGTCATAACAGTCAAACTTGGACTTGTTTTATCTTGCCTGAATACTTAGTGCTTCCTCCTTTCCTGATGGTAGAAGGCAGCTAATCATCTTGGATTATCAATTGCAATTTAGGTCTTCACTTTGATAAAGTGATGTTGAATTACTGATGAGGGTAATATTATGAAAGTATCAAAACAGGGCCAAAATACTACAACGGCCAAACTAATTTAACTTCACTGTTAAAACCAGAATGAGAGGAAACGATGTGCAGCATTAAGTTGTTGTTTGTTAAGCCGTCGATAGCCCTGTTGTCTCAACGTGCTTCCAGAGAATGGGATCTCATGAGACCCTGACAGTGACCTAGTGACCAGGCTTGGCTCACCGTCTGCTGCTGCCTCGGATCTGTGCTGTCCCTGTTAGGGTCGGGGGCACGTTGCATAAAGCTAACTAGACAGAGAATACCCGCTCTATACATTCAGATTACAGAGTCAGCATTGGCTAATTTAGTAGTCATTGTAAATGAGAAGCAAATTCAGAACAAGCTTCCAGCACTAGCCATGCAATTGAGCGAGGTTTGATTCATCTGACCTACTTTCCCTCACTTCCCACTGCCTGGGCAGGGGAGAGGGGAGGGAAGACCACCAGACCAGCAAGCAGGCAGGAAGCAGCCTCCGCTGTACAACAGCAGTTTACACATGCTCGCCGAGAGAGTAATTCTCCTCCTGACTTCACAAAAGTCCGGAGTAGCCCTTGAAGCTATGTGGCATTCATTATTCATCACAACCTAAACATGAAAGGGGCCATAACAGAGATCATCCACTCCATTTCTCCCCTGCCTGTTAAACTAATGCAGGTCTCAGCTTGCTAGCACTTCCAAAATCCCATCACACCGTTGCTACAACCATTGATCATAATGCATTGACTGTAGGCCTACAGTAGGCACTAAAAGCCTCTTCTTTTTTCTTTCTTTTTTTTTTTTACAGCAGATCATATGTGGTGCTGCTCTAGAGAGCTTGCCTTATTCTTGCCTGGTATTCCCATGAGTATACCGTAGATAGGCAAAAACAGCAGTTATCTGAATTCAAAAGGCCATTGACCTACATTTCAACAGCCCTTTTGTTGTTCAGAGAGCTCACTGCTATCTCTGTTGATCACAACATGGACATCAGCTGCCACAACACCAGACAACAGGCAAATGTAATCCATGGTCCGAATAAATTACGTGGTTTAATTGAAAACCCCAGGATTCCACGTATGTAAATGTGCAGCACAAAACAGAAGAAAAAACGCTTTCTCTATGTGTCATGTGTTTACACGGCCGTGGTGCCCATTGCATATTTACTTAGCGCAAAATCTAATAACGCACAGCATTTCATTCAATACGTGACACTGACATCCATGTTATTCCTCGGGATAATATCCTTCTAACTCAAAGCGGATCGTAACCCCGGGGGGCTGTCCACAGTGCAACCCGGTGATTTTTATATCCGTTTTAACAACATGTGTAATTTACTCTTGTGCATACCTGGCCTCGCTCAAAGTTCTCCTTCTCTAGTTCCAAACTATTGGCTCCACCGGTACGTCGGATCACTTTAGGAATAGCATTTGGTACTTGCTGCATGGAGCTCTTCACTCGATCCATTGTTGTCCGTTTCAAACAAGTACAGGAACGAAAAGTGTCTCTGATAATGTACTGTCAAAATAATATGTACGTTAACTATAGCGGGCAACGGTCCATGCTGTTCTAGACTAGTAAACCTGTTCATGAAATCATTTGGGTTTCTGTCCAACGCCCCGCAGCCAATGTCAGCAGCACGAATCCAACTTAACCATTTGCGTATCGTAAAGCTACCGAAGAGCCGGGAGACTTCCGGTCCACTGTTTTCAGATTAAAATTATGTGCGTTTACATGGGAAGCATTTACAAGTACAGCAGAATAATTGCCTTGGGTTTTTTTTAGGCACAGCTGCAACTAGAGGAATTGTTTGCTTAAAATTGTCATATGGCACATCAACAGTGAACAACATATTTGTATTGTAAGCAACCTTTTGATTAGATTTTTATCCAACTTCTGCTTAAAGAGGTATTGTACACTTAAACATGTTTTTGAGCTGTACACTAAATTATATGACTATACTATGGTAAAAAACACATCAATCCTGTAGTTAATATTGACATTGACACCAAATTTATAAAAATTGGCATTTCATGTGTTGAAAATGGCTCAACACACCATCTGTTATTTTAAATCAGCCTGGGCCTTGCAAGGCCAATGCTGACATAGAGTCAACCGTTTTGGTACTACTCTACGTCATGAAATAAGGGCTCCTGCCCTCCTGCCTCACACATCCACACATCCCCACTTCTCAGCCCCTTGCCCACTTTTTAGCATTTTTCAAAAATATGCAGTGGGTGGAGTTAGGCTCAGACCTGGGAGCTAAAGTGAGGTGTAGTGAGGTGTGAGGTGTAGTGAGGTGTCCTCAAAACCAGTGAAATATTACCAATCAATACTATGCTACTTAAAAAGAATCAATATTGTTATGAATCTTAAACACAATAAAGAACTTATTTTGCACAGTGCTATTATAATTATCACATGACCCTACAATGGGAACCACCTGTAATCTCCAGTGATTGTGCCAAGCAATACTCAGTGTGCCAACATTAACTGGTACCCAGTGGCATCCACAAACAATAAAAATAGCCCAGCAGAGAAGAAAGAAAGACAGATTTGAAGAACACAGAGCACATATAATTTAGACATTTAGCTTCTCCAGGAAATGTATTGGCCCAACGCTGTTTCAACCATTATTAAGATGGTATTATTAAAAGATAAGGTTTAAAGATTAGCCTAACATCTTAGCCCCATAACTGATTATGCACCATTTATTGTTAATTGTATAGTGGTATGTCAAAAAGCTCAAACCTTATCACAGATGATACTTGTTATAGCCTATTAAAATGCCAATATGTAAAAGATCTGTTAAAAGCCATGGCTGTCACCTGACTCGACTCATGCACATATTCTTAACCAGACTAGCCTACAGAGGACTGATATTTTCCAAAACGTGTTGACAGTTTTGTATATCACCTGGCCGTTTTACAGTGATACCCCCCGAGAAGTTTTATTTTGAAAAGTAAATGTCCCTCAGTGAAAAAGTCGGAAATTATATTGTAGATCGTTGTGGTTGGCTTCACGTAGCTCCCAGCACTTATCCATCTTATTTTCATTTAAGATCCGCTGTGGCATATAGGATATTGATGTTGCACCAAACACATGCAACTGTATGACAAACTTTTACTGTCACTCAAAGAACCACCCAGATGAATTTTATATTTGTTAGTATACAGGAACGCCGTTCACTTACAAGATGATGTTTGGCCAGCCAGGCACAGCAACTGTCACAAACTCCTCCCAATATTGTCAGCGACTAGCTGGAATTCCAGCATTGCCCTCCCACAAGAACAGCTACCAGTTTGTTTTGATTTTTCTACAGTAGTGTGATAATATGGCAGTATTAGACAGCTTCAAACTTCCAACAAAATTGGGATTTGAAGTGATATATGATGTATATGATAAGACCTTTATGGCAGGACAATAAAAATTATACTGGTTTCTATTGCTATTATCAGTATGCTACATTGAACCATATGCCACTTGTGTCTACTGGTCTAGACACAAATTCCTGTTACATATGGTACAGATTTAATTTATTTTTGCCTGAAATTGGCTTGTTTTTATGTAGACTAAATACATTATCTGCCTATGGATAAACAAAGCTGGTTTTCTCATCCACTTTGAATGAGAGACAACAGGGCCTATGAAAAATGTAAGGACAACAACAAATAGACTGCCTATCTATCTACCATTGCTTTAGCTGTTGAGGGAGTGTGTTTATGGCTCAAGACTACCCTCAGCTGGTGAACATGAGACCAGAAATGACATTTTCTCCAGATAGACATTTTCCATTGTCCATGGAAGTATTTGTCAAAACATAAAACCAAAGCAAAGCAAACAAATTATACCTTTAGGAATTTGGGATGCAGTGTACAAATGATAGAAGGCCACAGACTCGCCACCTTATTAGGCCCTAGACACAGTGGATAGCAAAAGTCAACACACACTTTTAAATTCTCAAGTTTTTATTACATTGTGGCCAGAAAAGGACACCCATTAAATCAGATACCAGATACCAATATATTTTTGAGGGAAACATGATGCCCTATGCAATAAAAGCTCAAGTATGTACATATATAGTCTACAAGGGTTCTCTCCTCTTATCCCTTCTCTTGCACCATGGCTGACAGAGTGATCTAATAGATGTACATCTGCCAAAGACCGGTGAAGAAGATGAAGGTAAAAATAGTGTGAGAGGAGATAACATTAAATCTCGCGAGACTACCACTGTAACGGAGGAGTAGGAGGAGTAGGTTTTGAAGTTTTTAGAAGCATCTGTGGGTGAATCATAACAGCATCAAGATGTCTGGACGATCAGGCCGCGCGGAGACCCGAAGTCGCGCGAAAGATGACATTAAAAAGGTTCTGGCAGCTATTGAGAAAGTGCGCAAATGGTATGTAGGCTAATAATGGGAAAATGTGGAGGGAAAACACGTTTGTTACATTGTACCTTAGCATCTGCAGCAACGCTCAACAAACTTCAGTCGGAAAAGTTTAATGATTGACTGAAATATCATCCAATTGACTTCCCCTCTTGGTAGAGGAGGTGGGGCTAACTGGTTTTTTTTTGCGCCACGAACTGTCAATATGGCTACAGAGCCTTCAATGCTGCGTGCCACAAAGTAATTAGGACTGTCCTAGAATCAGTTTCTCGTAATTCAGCTTTGAACGGTTTCTCCAGTCTTCTAACTTACACATTTAGGATACGTGGCGGCCTAGGCTACTTACAATTGCTCATTGTGTAATATTTCATAAGCAGGAATTTGTTATGTCTCTTCTGGAATGGCTTCTTAGTCTTAGTTCTGACGTCTTTTTCGATTATGCTATAAAAACAGTCTTGAGTGTTAAACTTGAACTGAGCTTCTCAGATTCTTCAAACCAATGTCATCCTCAGGGAGAAGAAGTGGGTGACAGTTGGGGACACGTCCTTACGCATATTTAAGTGGGTGCCAGTAACAGAGACTAAACAGGTGGGCCTATGCCATATAATACATAATGGTTGCCTTTTTACCAGTGTTTTTTCTGCTTCTCTGTTGCTGATTATGAAAAACTCTAATCTGAGTTTGCTGTTCTTGTCAGATATATCGCACCAAATCCACAGGTGGAGAGGTTGGAGGACTGAAAGATGTGGTCTTAGAAAACACCAATTCTTTACTGGATTTCAATGGTGAGTTTTGTGACCATGATAATCCTTCAAGTCCTAAAAGTTGCTTCACATCTTCTAAAACATCAAGGCCATCAGAAATGAAATCGACTGATCAAAAGTTCTGAACTATTACATGCATGTTGATATCAAGAGGCGTAAATAGAGCAGTTGGAAGAAAGAGGTTATCCAGCTTTTACAAATGGTGTCATCTAGAAATAGGTAGTGCTGAGTAAGATGCTAGTGATGGATGAGATGCTCAGCAGAGCCAACAAACACATAATCACAAGTTAATTTGCAACGTTCATTGTGGAGCTAACATAACACTAAAAATTGCTTGAAAACACAAGAAGCTTGGAAACACCAAGAAGCAAAGACCAGAAACAGACATGTTTAGTTATTCTAAATGACTCTCTTGTGTTCTTCACTTCAGATGAAAACAGCAACCAGAGCTTTCTATCAGATGTTTACCAGCCTAAAATGGATAACAGCAGCAGCAACTCCAGCTCACAGCAAGTCAGCCCTCCACATACCTCCAACATCCGTACAGAAGACTCTCAGCCACCAATGTTGGGCCAGGAAAGTGTGGATGGTATGTGGGTGAGCAGGGTTGATTTCACATGTTATTACTATGATCTTAATCAGCCAGAGCCAATGAACCAGGGCACTTATCAGTGATGTCGCCATGAGATGATCACTGATGATAAAGATTGATCAAGTTGACACACAGAATGTCTGTTTGAGTATTAAGTTCAACTTCATGTTCAGAAAGCTTTATTATCTACAGTTTTTTATACTAGCAAATGAGCTTCATTCGATTGTAGTGATAAGCATAAACAATGACAACAAATACAAACATATCTCTGTAAAATCAGCCAGTTGTGTACTGGCAATTTGTCCACAAAATTAGTCTTTCATTCACTATTCATATAGGAGATTAAGGATTTGTCATTGGATTATCCCACTAAGCGAGTGTTGGCTGTCTAGTTTCTATCTTGGGGAGAGTCTTGTTCATATACTCCCATCTAGACTGAATTGTGAGTCAGTGGGTTATTTATTTGGTTTATTGCTATTATTATTATTGTCTATTTTTGGAAATGTATCAGCCTGATCACATATAATGATATTCTAGAGACAGACATATTACGTTAATGTAAAAATCTCCCTGTCCTATGCCAAGACCAACTTTTCCAAGTTGTACTGTGACATTCCTTGCAGAAAATAACTGAATAGAATACAAATGTAAAGGTGCAAACTTTAGTATCGCTACACATCTTAAATAGAATGTTACATATATAATATGATAACATTATGATCTCAGAATGTAACTCCATGTCTCATACTGAATCCAGAGCCAATCCATCCAGGACAGGAAGGAGCAGATGAGCCTCCTACTCTGATCAAGGAGGACGTTCTTTCATCTGGCGCTGCTAGACGGAGTGCCCCAAGCACACAGGTTCACTTTCTGACCATTTTTAATGAATATGGATTAAGAGAAGACCAAAAACATTTCCCTGATTAAATTGCTAGTGGAATGAAAATTAGTTCCTTTGCTTGAAGCAAAACTAATCAGTTAATTAAAAATGTATATTTCCATACTCATGTAAATATCTACATAACCCCTTTCAAATATTTTCAATTTAATTCCACAGGAAGAACTGGATGAATCAGGAGCACCTCCTTTAAAGAAGATTTTTGCAGGAGAAAATGTTGTTCTGAGATAATGTAAATGTGCAAACGATACTAATTCTCGGTTAACTGTAAGCTTCAGGACAGCATTATAGATAACATATCACAATAATTCCAGCTTCTTTTGATGTATTTACATAAATATTACACATCAAATTACAACAAATGAAAAAAATGCTTTGTACACTAGTACTTATTGTCTTTTAACCAAGGGTTTTGCTGTTTCTTTCATGTAATTTTCAAAATTACTGGAGAGGATAATCATACGTTTCTGTTTAATATGAATGCTTATTAAATGCATTGGTACAAGAAGTTGGTTATACAATTTATAGCCACACAGCACTGGAAGAGTTATGCTTATTCAATTCAATTCAATTATGTTTTATGGTTAGTTGTAGATGACAACAATTACAAAAGTTAGCCAAAACATAAATGTACTATAAGAAATTGTTTCCTTATTAGCGCAGATGTGGACAATCAATTTCTAACTCTTTACAGTAGGCTATTGATTTTTTCTACTCAAATGTCTTTGTGCTGCAAATGAAACAGTAGCTTTATGGCCAATAATTGTCTCTGTTTAAATACAACCCTAATCTTATCTCAATTGTACCTTACTTTTGCATGTTTGCCTATTATATTGTATTATTTTTAAATTCCATGAGAATTTTGAAAGTGTGATCCATTTTATTCGAGTTATGCAGTCTAAAGTTTTGATGTGCCAACAACTGTGTAATTTCCCCAAGGGGCTTAATAAAGTTCTACCTTATCTTAAATATGAATGCAAGTTCTTTCTTCAATAGACTTATTAGATTTTGACTCATAGCAGTCATTGTAATATATATATATACATAATAAAATTGAAGTTGTCTGCATGTCTGTGTGTGTGTCTTTAATGCAGGCCCATACTCGGATTGGGCTGAAAATTTGCATGGCGTTGTGTTAAGCCACTTACACATGATCAGCGTGCCATTGGTTTCCTATGGGGAGAGTGGTGTCGACCAACTAGGCAGAAGCGATACCCTTGGCGAAATTGCCACTGAGCGCTGTGCTCAAAGTTCTACTTATTTAAACTTTTACCTCGGTTGCCGCTGACCTTTCGAAGCGCAACCAATGAGATAACAGCTGTATGTGACGTAGCCAGACGCGACACAGGCAAGCAGGGGAGGTAACCATGGCAACATTAGAGAGACATCGAAGAAAAACTGATCCTCTGTGTTTCAAAGTTCCCCGAACTCTTTAACACTACGTTAAAAACGCACCATGATCTTGACAAGAAATGTAATGCATGGTGAAATGTCAGCAGTCAGATGGGGCTACCAGGTTTGTTTATGAATAGGCAGCTTATGAACGAACAAAGTTTGCCTACAAACTACAGCTTCCTTGCACACTTTTTGATGACGTGATGACTTTTTGATGACTTTCTGATGACTTTTTGATGACCTGCGCTGCGCTTTGCCTCTAGTGTCTGCACTATGATCTGCGCCCCACCTTGTGGTGAGCGAAGAGCAAATTTCTTATCATCTGAAAGCAGCTTTATGATCTGGGCAGGTCAAAACCCAGGCCACGCCCCCATGAAAGGCCACACCTCCATAAAATTACGATCTACGCATGTCTGTGTGTGCGTCTTTAATGCAAGTCCAAACCCCAGGTCGGATTCGGCTGAAAATTTGCATAACAGTGTATTATGATCCAAGGAAGGTCATGGGCAGGTCAAAACCCAGGCCACACCCACATACAATTATGATCTACGCATGTTAAATATTGCCGCTATTATCACTTTCGTTTTCTTAAGGACGCGAAAATTATCATCCATACAGGATTGCCATCCTTTAACATTAACTAATTTTATATGTAGGCTACACAAAAATATTGCTTTGTGGGTACATTGCTAGTACATTATACTTCCCAATTTGATGTATGGTATGTATGAGATTTTAATATAGCAGCAAACAACTATTTGCTATGTAAAGATATAGTGGAGTAATGACGTTCTGAGCAGAGAATGGAGTCACACTCCCTCTGTGTGTGTTCTAATCTAAGCTTCTCTGTTCATTTGTTTTGGTCTGAAATGCTGGTGCTCTAGTGCGACATCTAGTGGCTGAATGTCGTATATAGCTCCTTTAAGTTACAGGCCTTGGAATTTGTCCACAATTATGCACTGCATGTACCTTTTTTACAGACTTGGTTTAGTATTAAGCGAAATGTATTAAAGTTCGAAAAACATCATCCCCGTAAATATGACAGGGCAATACTATATACATTTTAGTAGCAGAGGTTGTTCTATTGTTTGTCCAATCCCTCTCAAAATGGTGCTCTCATGATTGGATTCATCATTGTCACCAGGGCCTCTAACCTGTCATTTTATCTTCTGTAAGGGGTGCGACTTATTGAAAGGGGAGGTCCAAGGTTGACAATAGGCAAGTTGTAGTAACCAGTGAGTGATTGCTGATGACCATATTGGAAGAGGGCGCTATGCATGCGGAACCAATCAAAGGAGCGAGAGGGCGGGCTTTACGCATGAGACGCCGCTTGCTGCCGGGGAAACAGAGTTCTGAGGGTGTACGGAATTGTGCCGGTGGACTAGAAACTCCCGCCATTTCGCCAAGGAATTAACCTCTTGATTGATCCAATTCACTTTTTTCGTAAAAATCGCAAACTCTAATTCCGGTAACAAGAAGTCCACACTACACGAAATGCAACAAAGACGATCCATTTCGTGTTAAAGGGCCTAGTTTCCAAAGACCGGGGTTGTACAGCGGCGCCAGACCTTCTGAAGCGAGTTTGATTTCGGTGAAGCTCTGCCACCCTTCATCTTCACCCGGAGGAGACAAAAGTTTTCCAACTACACAGCGGAGCAACTCCAACCACTTGTCATATATCGAAGACGCCGTTTAAAACCAACATGACTCAGCTACCGGTGAACACAAGAAGGATGCGATGAGGCCGGTTGCAAGAAGTGCTGTGTTATTGTTTAGCCTGCTATTAGCTAGCTAGCTGCTAACGTTACACGTTGGGCCTGTCGGTAGTAACGTGGGACGTGCTAACGAAGGTACTCCACTGACATTTTTTGGACACTTGGATACATGCTTAGGCTATATTTCTTCATTCTATATAGCTAGTTTCGTGCTAGAACGTTTAATTTTACAGTCGGCATTAGTGCCATCTTGCATTTGCGATGGCACCGCTTTTGGGCCGGAAACCTTATCCGCTAGCTAAGCCGCTAGCCGAGCCACCAGGCCCGGGAGAGGAGGTCTACATCATCCAGCACACCAAGGAGGCCTTCAGGAACAAAGAGTATCCTTTCGTATAATGTCTAAGCTCTGTCTTGGAACAGCAGGCAATCTGTCTACCGGGCGTTAACCAGCCAGCCACATTAACGGCACAACCATACAATCGAGCGACTTGTTAATGTAATGTAAGTAGCGAGCTGACTGGCATGTTACTTTATTTTGTGCATTGTTTCCCCCGCATGGACACAATTAACACACAGGCTTCAATAACAAGCCTGCTAGCGGACGTAACGCCACCTCGCTAGCTGGTACTATCGCGTCACCGCATTTCGTTACGGGAAGTTTTGTGTGTAGCGAATAACGCCGTCTCTTAAGTGAACTAGCAGGCGGTAATATAGTATGTCCCCGTCAGCCAGCAAAGCTAGTGGGGTTAACCTACTACGTAGCCAACGTTACTGGGTGTCCCACTTTTTACTCCCAGTCACAACAGCCCGCCGTCCGCTTGCCGACTGTGTTAACTTAGCTGTGTAGCGTCAGAGAGAAACCGTGGCTTATCGTTGTAGCTAACTAGCTAAGAGCACTGCTAATTCACAACTGTTGACTAAACTTTTGGTTTCTGGTGTAGAGATCGGCTAACCCTGCCAACTTGTTGTCCAACTATTATGACGACCAGTAAACTTCAAACGTGACAGAGATGCAACTGTTAAGCTAACTGGGTAACTCGTGAAGCCGGCGTTGGCATTTTTGACGTGCAAAACAAAGTGCTAGCTGTGCCCTTCGGATGTGAAGTATAACTACAAGAATCGTCAAAACATCTTGTTGGTTTGTGTTGAGTGACGTAGTTAACTTTTGATATGACTTTTCTACGTCGTTTTACGTATTTGTTTGAAGGACCAACATAACCCAGCACACGGTCACAAAATCATTGTTGCTTCCTCAACACAAGGCGACATTTCAATGTCTGCCCTGCTAAGTGGCGTACTGTCGACGAGTTTGCCGGCTGCTTGTAGATTTATCAGAACTAGCAAAATCAAATTTGTCTCAAAATTAAAAGTCCCCACCAAGCCCCAGGGAAGTTTGTTTGTCTCTCTCTCTTTTTTCCCCCTGCTGTTTTGCATTGTCCTTGACGGCACTGGCACGTTCCTCTTCAGTGAATAACCATGCAATTTGGCTTTTTTATGAAATGATCCAATGTCTGCTTGTGTGGGATGCTCCATCTGCCTCACTTGCTTAATTATTGACATCTATTGGTTCAGGATTCGTTAAAAATGGATGATGGGTGTCTAGTGAGTGGCTGGTGAGCCGAATGAGTAAAAGATGGGGCGTGTTATTTACAGTGTAGATTTGTACATTTACAATGTAGGGAGGAATTCAGAGAGGTCTTTTTTTGGATTTTCTTTTTTTGTTTTGGATAAGCGGTAGCCATTCATTTTCAATTAGATTGTTTTTCTGCCCTCACTCCCATCATCTTTATCTTATGTGTTATCATGACCACATGGAATATTGCATTTTCCTTGACCAACTGGCTACAGAGAGTATGAGGCACGTCTGCAGAGGTATGATGAGCGCATCTGGACATGCAAGAGTACCGGCAGCAACCAGCTCACACACAAGGAAGCATGGGAGGAGGAGCAAGAAGTCACAGAATTGTTAGTATTGAAATGGAAGTTTCTACCTTCTAACCTTATACTTCTGTGTATCTGCACATGATACCACCCTGTTTGTTAACTGGACAATAGTCCTGTACAGGTACAGTTAATTATACGCAAGTACATATTAGTAGATGGCATCAAAGCAAAGCTTTGGTCATCTTATTTGCCTGTGAATTCCCAGCCAGGTGGTGTCTTTTTAAGAGGCAGGCTTTCAGACAGAAGCTCAGAGTAGCATCATAAAAAAGCACTGCTCTTTCTGAGTGAAGGTCATAAGACTTGCGGCTGTGCTTTGATTAGGTAAATCTGGTGCTCATCCCCTTCTATTTAGAGAGTGTGTGATTGAGTCATCCTTGAATGTAGAATGGGTTGGAGAGAATGCTTTTATCTTGCACTGCAAAAGGAGAAAGCAGAACAAAGTGTAACTTGACTTCACATAACTCAGTATTGTTCAGCACCACGGACAGTCCACTTACACCACTAACCAGGCTAACTATAGTTCCTTGGAGAGGAAGGCAAACCAAGC
This sequence comes from Polymixia japonica, assembly GCA_900302305.1. Lineage (NCBI taxonomy): Eukaryota > Metazoa > Chordata > Actinopteri > Polymixiiformes > Polymixiidae > Polymixia > Polymixia japonica. The sequence continues at coordinate 23,239 of OMKK01032464.1, read as the reverse complement.
AACATGTGTCTAAGATATACTTCACAGCAAAAACAGAAGGGCAATGCTCACATGCCCACAGCTTAGCCAGGCAGGATCATGAGCTGTATTTAAGCAATGTCTATTAATACCAGGCAATAGATTTTGCTCCCCCTACTGGTTGGTTTCAAGCCTTTATTGCCCTGTTATGTAATGCAATGGTCAATGGCTGCTGTGATGAAAGCAAGGTTGGGAAAATTGCAACACTGACCTATTGAGTTATGGTTAATTGGCTGTGACATGTATCCAGCTAGTGTGGCTGGCAGAGCAAAATGCTTGATTCTAACTGTTTAAATTTTGCACATAGCCTGTAGCTAGGACTATCTGAAACATAAAATAATTAGTTTACAGAAACCCAACATGTCTGGATGAAAGGATGCTCTGAATGCCAGTGCATCACATCAGCATCAGTCTTTTAGTTTGATACTTTATTGGGTTCATTTCTACAGGTGCAATGCACATGTTGACATGAGTGTTAATGTGAGTCGGGCATCTAGATTCATCAACGTCAAGGAAAATGAACACAAATTATTCTATGATGGGAATGCAAAAGATCAGCAATACTATACCTTACTTTGGCATTATTGTCAATACTACAGTGATGGGCAAAAATGCTCTTCGTGCTGCTTATCATGTGTGCATGCAGGCTCCAGGAGGAATATCCCGAGTGGTTTGAGAAGCCAGTGCTGGAGATGGTCCATCACAATACAGTGTCCCTGGACAAGCTGGTTGAAATGGCTTGGGTGGAGATCCTCACCAAGTATGCCATGGGTGAAGAGTGTGACTTCCTGGTCAGTAGACATACCTAGTGTTTTTTTTTATTTTATTTTTTTTATATATATATTATAAGTTATCTGTAAATTATCTGTATCCCGAAAAAAACTCTAATCTCCAAATATGCCTATTTGTGTGTCGCATAACATATGGAACATATGGTGGCCACAGCGGGAATCAATCCCATAGTCCTAACAGTGTTATTGCCATGCTCTATATCTGTTGAGCTACACGGAGGCACAATGTAGATGACATACAGGACATTATGTATGCAATCTATAATCGTACTTAATGCATGTTGTCTTTTTACTGGTCACATGTCCCTGTCATTGTAAATGCTTTGTGTTTAAAAAAAAAAAAAAGAAAGAAAATCATGTGAATTTCGCAGCATGTTCCCACTAATTCCTGTTTTGTGTCTAGGTGGGAAAAGATAAAAGTTTGCGTGTGAAGGTGGTGAAGATCCATCCCCTGGAGACCCCAGAGGGTGAGACAGGAGAGAAGAAGCTAGAGGGAGCCTGCGACTCTCCATCCAGTGACAAGGAGAATGCAAGTCAAGAGAACCAGAGGAAGGAACCTCCTCCGCGAGAGGAGGAGAACAGGAGGGAAAGTCTCAGTGAGTACAAGCCGGGGTGGGAGATTAACACCAGGCAAAAGAAACTCTTTTTCAGGAAATCTCTATGTTAAAGAATGGTACTACTGTCTTAAAAAAAGTATTAGTTGGGGACTAGAGTTACTGTGTTTGGGAAATTGGCAATTCTATGCCATTTATAAAAAAATAAATGTATGTATATATGTCATACAGTATATGTAATAAAAAAGAATACAAAATATAATGTCCTCCCAGTTTTTAATATATATATATACAGTATATATACAGTATATATGTATGTATATTAATTTATATGTGTATATATAAAATGTGTGTGTATATATATATATATATGTATGTATGTATGTATGTTCCACAGTGTGAGATGGTGAGGGGTTTCTTTTTGTGAGAGGGTATCAAACCCACTCTGGAAGTATGTTAGTTAATGTGGTTGAGATGTATTTCGTTTGGTCTCTTACTAGGTGACCGAGCACGACGTTCGCCAAGGAAACTTCCCACCGCTATGAAAGAAGAGAAAAAGAAATGGGTGATGCCCAAATTCCTTCCTCACAAGTATGATGTGAAACTGGTCAATGAGGATAAGGTTGGTGTTCTCTTGTTTTGTAACTTCTGTTTACAAGTTCATGTCAATATACTAGAGCTTAAATCATGGTAACCCAACAGACTTCTGCCTGCAACACGTTTTATGTTCTGCATTGTTTAAGAAGTACTGCCGCAGCTGGTTTAGGCATGTTCAGGTGCTGAACTACGGCTAATATTTTGAGGTAGTGCAGGTGAACATATTTGCCAACTTCTTTTTAATGATTTGTTTGTGACTATTGTTTTACAGCCGGCTATTTACTCACATTAATTTGTCCCAGTTGTCAGTCCTCCATGTTGTTGGCATCCATTGCCTAATGACATTTTTAAGCCTCAGACTTTGCATCTTAGGGAAAAAAGACATTGTCAATAATTAACCTATAAATTAACCTATTAAGCTCAAAAGGCAATTTCTGTGACCGTAGTACTTAGCTTGTATCACAAGCATTGAACCAGAAAAAAAAATCTTCTCAAATTCCAAAAAATTGTAATTAGTATTAGTTATCCATATTCTCTACACATTGTATTTATATTTTTTTCAGGAAGCACCTCTTTATGTCAAAACACTTTTGTATTCGTAAACAAGTTAGTATTCATGTTCTTTGTATCCAGTTTCTCATGGAATTTTTCCATTTGCCCCTCCCTTAGGTGATCAGTGATGTTCCAGTAGATAGCCTGTTCAGAACAGAACGTCCTCCAACAAAGGAGATCATGCGTTACTTCATCAGGCACTATGCTCTGAGGCTAGGCATGGGAGAAAACGCCCCCTGGGTGGTGGAGGATGAACTGGTGAAAAAATTCAATCTGCCCAGCAAATTCAGTGACTTCCTCCTTGATCCACACAAGGTAATTTAGCTGTTGTCAAATTTTCCTTTTAGTTAGGTCAAGAACAAACAACCTTAGTTTTTATTTATTTTCTTTGTGCTTGGGTCCTAAGTTTCTAGCTGAAAATCCCTCAACAAAGCGCAAGAGTTTGACATCTCCTGAGGGTAAACCTAACAAGAAGCTCAAGACCTCTGACACCCCGGGGGAGGAGTCAGGAAATGAGAAGGGAGAGCAGGAGAAGAAGAAGAAGAAAAAGAAGAAAGATGGCCTGACCATGCCCCTGAGCCCAACTATCTGGGGACACATGCAGGTGAGCCAGCTTCCTTATGCACATGATGAAGTCTTATTTTACTCATTACTTGGTCCTCATTTACAAGTCAACCTTTTCCTCAATGTTCAGAACCCAAAATATAATTCCACGTGTTCTCTATTTCAGAAACTGAATGGCTCTCCTTTAAAGGTAAAGAATTCCGGAACCCCTAAGAAAGGAGAAGGCAAAAGCTCAACCCCTTCTACCCCAAAATCGGGCAAAAAATCAGGGGACAAGAAAGAAGGCAAGAAGACCGGAAAGAGCAGCGACAAAAAGCTCAACGGCCTCAAAGCCTCTAAAAAGGACGGTAAAACTGGTTCGAAGACACCGAAGATGAAGCAAATGACCCTCCTGCACCTGGCCAAGAGCACTCCTGCCAGAAGCCCCAAGAAGAGAGCCCGCAGCACTGGCACAGGAACACCTAAACTGGGGAAGCCGCTGCACCCCATGGCTCTCCACCTCCTTCGCTACTATAAGGAAAACAAGGACAAAGAAGACAAAAAGTACACCCTGTCCACCCTTCTCACAAAGGCTGCCAAGACCTTGTCCCCGGACGACTGCGGCCGGCTGCCCGAGGAGCTGAAAGAGATGGTGCATAAACGATGGGATCGGCTAGAGCAAAAGAAACGCTGGGCAGCCATGAGCGAAGAGGAGAAGCAGGAGGAGCTGACGAAGAAGCACAACAAGCTCAAGGAGAAGCTGCGGGAGAAGGCCAAGGAGCGCCGCGAAAAGCAGATGCAGGTTCGCCGCGAAAAGTCGCGACGCTACGAAGACCAGGAGATCGAAGGTGGCAAGAGCTTGCCGGCGTTCAAACTCGTGGACATGCCCGAGGGTTTGCCCAACGCCCTGTTTGGCGACGTGGCTATGGTAGTGGACTTTCTCAACTGCTACGCGGGGCTGCTGATGCCGGACAACCAATACCCAATCACAGCCGTGGCCCTGATGGAGGCACTGGCTGGGGACGGGGCTGGTTTCCTCTACCTGAACCGTGTGCTGGTGGTGCTGCTTCAGACGCTGCTCCAGGACGAGCTGGCAGAGGGGTACGGCGAACTGGGCATGCCTTTGTCGGAAATCCCCCTCACCATGCACTCTGTGTCAGAGTTGGTGCGCTTGTGCCTGCGGCCGTGTGACGCTCACGGCGAAGAGAGCGGCCAGGGCTCAGAGGACTGGGGGGCCCTGGGGGGTTTTGACGACGTGGTGACTAATGAGTTCCTGGAGAGGCTAGAGGCAGCCGAGGTGTTTGAGCTGAACCCTCAGGAGAAGGTTAGCCTGCTGGTGGCACTCTGCCACCGCATCCTTATGACCTACTCTGTTGAGGACCATGTTGACGCCATGCAGCAACGCTCGGGTGAGCTCTGGAAGGAGCGTCTGGCAACCCTCAAGGAGGTTAATGACCGTAAGAAGGCTGAGAAGATGCGACGCAAGGAGATGGAGGACAAAGGTAGGGGCAGGACTCACCATGCTAAATGTAGTTATTAATGATGCTGTTAATTATGTATTGGGATTTAATACTGTAGTCGTATGTTTTCATTTATTGTATTTTTTTGTTTGTTTGTTTTACATTCTATTTAAATTTGTTTTCCCTGCCCTCAGTCAAAGAGGAGGGAGGCACACCCAAAGCAGAGAAGACAGAGAAGAAGAAAGAGGGGAGCGCTAAGAAGGAGAGCAAGAAGGAAGTGAAGGTGGAGCCAGAGCCGGAGCCGGAGCCGGAGGACATGATCAGCTCTGTGAAGAACAGGAGGCTAATGGCCATCCAGGCTAAAAAGGAGAAGGAGGAGCAGGACAGACAGAACAAAGGTAAACGGCACAGCTGAATTTGGATCAGTTAATTCTCATTATTTCATTGGATGCAAGATCCTTTGCTGGCTTTTCTGCTTTCTGAATTTGTCTGGAAATGCGAATCCATAATTAAATTGGAAATGGATTGCCAGCAACCGTGCAGTGTATAAGATATGGATACTGTTTTAGACATTACTGATATATGAATGTGCTACGTATATACTTATTACACCATGTTGCTTTGTACTCCAGAGCGCATGGAGAAGGAGGCCGAAGAGGAGCGGAGTCGTAAGCAGAAGGCAGCGGCAGAGAGGGCCTTCCAGGATGGTATAACCAAAGCCAAGCTGGTCCTGCGCAGGGTCCCACTGGGCACAGATAGAAATCACAACAGGTCAGAATTGAACTTTGTTGGTGACTAAAGTAAGAATGCTTGGCATACACGTTATCCTCTAGTGAAGTTTTAAAAATGTCACTAATCGATCGATTGTCTACCTTGCATAAAAGTCACCTTTGTAGTAGCATTAAAATATGCCTGTTGCAAAACATGTTGCAAAATGTCCTTGTATATGTTGACAAACACAAGTGAACACCACATGACCTGTTGAAACAACTGACGGACATACGAGATCAAATATTTGTAAGATGTGAATAATTGCAGTAGGTTCAGTGAGTTAAATGTTTACCCCTGGTGTGTTTGTTTGTCAGGTACTGGCTTTTCTCTGATGTGGTTCCTGGTCTTTACATTGAGAAGGGCTGGGTGCATGAAAGCATTGACTACAGCTACACCCTCCCCCCTGAGGACAAGCCAGCAGAGGCTGAGGTAGAGGAAGTAGAGGAGGATGAGGAGGGTGAGTACTGTTCAGTCACTATGTCTGTTCACTATTGGCATCTATTAGTGAGCTCAGTGTAAGTGTCAACTGCAAATGCCATGTGGTTCTGTCTCTATGCCTCTGGCTTTATTTATTTTAGAAAATCATTTCCAGGATGCATTCCCTTACTGGCAAATTGCTCAATTGTACTTTTGGCCAAATAGCAGGGTATTCTATTGTAATTTGGTCGCCAATAGCAGGGATCTTTTTTCTGGGTCGATCATCTCTTGATCTATTCCCTAATTGATTTCCTACCTTTGTGTTGTGACTCATTGAGATGAATGGCATTTCTTTTTTTACTGAAACAGTTGTAATTGTGATCCATATTGCAGGCGCTGATAAGGAGGACGATGGCAGCACAGATGGTGCTATGAGTGAAGGAGCTCAGCAAGGAGCAGCAGCAGACGTCTGCATAGAGACCACCGTTCCTAACCAGGGACAAAACCTCTGGTAAGAACGTGGCATCGGCATAGCTGGTCAAATTGTCAAAAACTAGGATGGAGGATAATATACCATTAGGACCAGGCTGCTGTTTACGCATTTTGTGAAGATTGCAATACATCCTAATCTCATTATATTCTATTAATTCTAAGATCTCTTTGTCTGTCTCTCTCTCCGTTTCCGTCTGAATGGTTCCAGGTTTGTATGCGACAACTCAGCTGATCTAGAGGAGCTAGTGGAAAGCCTTCATTGTCAGGGGGTCAGAGAGAGTCAACTGAAGGCCAAGATAAAGAACAGGTAAACCCGTGCGTACATTCACTTAACGAAGACGTTTAAAAGTATAGACATCAGAAAATAAAGTAATGTACTTGAGAGGTTAAAATCAATAATAATCCAGTGAGAAAATGGCAATAAAGACTGATCCTAATCGGCAAAGGAAAACAATAGGAGGCAAAAAAAAAAGTACATACTCGAATGCAAAGGTAAGAATGTGCAACATCCCTGACACAGGTACCAGGACATCATCCACTCCATCCATCTGACCCGCAAGGCCAAGTTGGGCCTCAGGACCTGCGACGGCCACCAGGAGCTGCTCAAGTACCTGCGCAGCGACATCCAGGAGGTGGCCTCGCGACTCCAGAAGGGAGGCCTCGGGTACCTGGACGACAACACCGAGTTCGAGAATCAGGTGATTGGTTTGGATACTACAGAGCATTAAGAGTCCTATTCATTTATGTTCACGGAAGACTGATGTTTTGTAATATGGACACTGAGAAATGTGATTCTTAGCCGTTTATGTAGCGATTGTATTGTGAACCTCCTGACCCTTTACTTCTGCGTGTTCGTCCATCTCTCCCTCCCTCCATACCCAGATACGTGACATGGAGAGCCTGAAAGACTTTGGAGAGTGCATCATCACCATCCAGGCTTGTGTAATCAAGAAGTTCCTGCAGGGATTCATGGCCCCCAAGCAGAAGAAGAAGAAGAAGAAGCAGGGAGGAGAGGAGAGCAGCAAGGCTGAGGAGGTGGACGAGGAGAAGAAACTGGTGGAGGACGCCAGGGTGAGAGACGGAGTTACATTGGTCTGGGTCTGTGTTTTATACGCAACTCTCACAGGGTAGGAAAGTAACGGGTGCCTAGAAGTTCATATAATGCAGTATTACTCCAACTATTTGGAAGCCAAACCAGTTAATCTTATTCTCTGAGCATGCTGATCTAAACACACTAAACAGATTATCTAAACATGCTGATCTAAACGGATTCTCTGAACATATATAATTATATAAAAATATAATTATATTATGTTATAACAATATTATTTCCAAATGTTTTCCATGGTGCCTTTCAGCCTATCCAAGTACCAGGTGGTTGTTTGGCCACACAATACAATGTAGACAATACAATGTGTGCTAGTGTTTGACTTTCTATTACATTCCTATGATTATTTAAAGTAGCAGAACATCCTGTTACTGACCACACACCCGACAATGTCTGGTTAGTCCTTATGCAGTTAACCTCACCCATTTAATATTCTTTGCAAGTTAAAAACCCCCACTAAGAATTATTTGCTGTTACTATCCAAGTCAGGTGTGCATCATGCTTCTGCTGGACACACCACAGCATTCTCTGTGTAGCTTCCCTGTGGTTTTCTATACCTCAAGTTCATCACTGAGCTAATGGTTGTATGGGATTGTTCCTCCCAGGTGGCGACGGCGGTAGAGAAATGGAAGACAGCTATTCGGGAGGCCCAGACCTTTTCACGCATGCATGTCCTGCTGGGCATGTTGGACGCCTGCATCAAATGGGACATGTCTGCTGAGAACGCTCGCTGTAAAGTCTGCCGTAGGAAAGGTAAATTATGGCAAGTTGCATGCAGCCAAAGGTTGAGTCAATGCTATACGAAACCAAACCAGTAGGTGGCAGTGGAACACCATTCTTTGAGCCCCTCCATAAGATTCCCTGAAGTGCCTCAAGACAAAGTTCATTCTTCTTCCATTGTGAGTTATTGGAGCAGAAACGACCACTACGCCCAGAGGAAACCCAGCCTTATTCCAGCCTCTTGACCTGTTGCCTTCTGCTCCCTGTCTAGCAGTCAAGCAGTGTCCCCCTGTGCTGCGGCTGAAGGAGATTAGACCCAGACAGGGCTGCAGTGCAGAGCAGGCTAGTAGTGTCATGCAGGTCCAGATGCAGGCCTTGCACTACTGCAGTCCCACAGGTGAACCTGTAGTGATAAGACTAGGATAAGGGTTTGGCAACTTTCCCAGGTACACAGATATACTGGGCAAAGTATCCAGCACCGTTTCCAGCAACAGGAAACAAGAGGTTCCTACTGTATATACAAGAACTTGACTTTATACACACAAGAATCTCTACAGTAGAGACAAGAATTTTGGGTCATGTTTCCTAAAGCAACGTCATCCAAATAGTTTCCCTGTGTATCACAATCTCTGGCATACAAAGAGTCATTGGGAGTAAAGACCAGGATAGATGAGGGTCTGCTGGAGCAAGGCTATGGTTGCTAAGATACTAAAAGTCTATGATAATACAAATTTTTTTTTAAATGTGTTGGATGCTGTAAAGGTTTAATGAAACCAGGAAGTGGCTATAATAGTAACTTCTTTTTTCCCCCCAATCTCCCAATATATATGTATTGATTTCTTCCAGGAGACGACGAGAAGCTTATCCTTTGTGATGAGTGCAACAAGGCCTTCCACTTGTTCTGCCTGCGCCCGGCCCTGTACCGTATCCCTGCCGGTGAGTGGCTGTGTCCGGCCTGTCAGCCTGCTGTGTCCAGACGCTGCTCCCGAGCAAGGTAACCATCTGCCTTAGGATTGATTGTATACAGTTGTTGCTATTGTTTTTCTCCCAACTTGCATATATAAAGCAGTAGTAGTGCACCGGAACTGCACTGCAGCCTGTTCTTTGTCTAATGTTGTAAATAAGCTCTAATATTGTAACACAAAGCTTGTATCTTTTAAATGTCTGGTGTGCCATTCCTTGTAACTTATGATATAAAAAGAGAAGAAAAATATAGCCGCAAGCAGCGATGGCGGGGTTCGAGCCCATGTAGCCCATTTAAACCTGATGTTGCAAGGTTTGCAGAGCTTCACGTGGATGTTCATCAGGTTCGGTCCTTAAGCATAGCGGGATTTGTTACGACCACAAATAACGGTACAAGCCAAATACATTTCCCATACTGAGCATTGAACTGTGGAACATTCAGTCCTGCCATTTGGTTGTTCACATTTGGTACATTGGAACATTTGGTCACTGTTTGGATTTGCATGCACTTCGGTGTTCTACAATAGGAGTTCTGGACCTATTAACCAAATGTTGTGGTGGTTGTATGAACCCAACTTGAGTTATAAGCCAGCCCACATGTGCCAATCGCAACTAAAATTTGTATTTTGACTAATTCTTAATACTAAAAATTCATGAACGTCTGTTATTACATTGAGTAACACATTTTTGCCATTTGTGGCGCCCCCTACTGTTCAACTGTAACATGCTTTTGTACACGTTTCACTGCATCTACCCAACACCTGCACCAAGTATTGCGATGATTGGACAAATGGTCAGTAGCCAATTTGGTATTTGACCACACCAGTGTTTCCCCTTTATATATTCTACCATGGTGAGGCGCCGTGGTAAGAAAATGCTCTCTGTGCTCTCTGGAAGGCACATGCACAGGTGTGTGTGCTTCCCTCAGCTCAGACAGCTTCTATGTGACTGAGGTGGGAGAAGCGAGCGAATCAGTCAGAGAGCGACAGCAGGAGGGAAGCAATACTGGTCATTAATTTGTTGGTGGAAATGCAAAGAAAGCTATAGCCAAATGGACATCAATCTAATCATTTTGATTTCTACATCTCTGTTCTCACAAGTCTATCCATCAAGCTACATTAATGTTAGTTAGCGGCTTTTCTCCTGCAAGTGGTCCAACTTCGTGTGAACATTTTTGCAAAATGGACCAAGTCTGGGTCTGGGCCTTGTAACACCACAGTAACAAAAAAAATCAACAAGCAAAATCTCATATTTCTATCATCTACCATCTCACAGGAATTTGTGCTACAAACTCTGAAGATTAGTAATAATAACAAACCAACACAAAAACGATAGAGCCTCAGCCCTACAGGCTTGAACGCCTAATTAGAATTGTGTAAACAATTAATTTCAAGGGAGGAGCAGAAGTTGTACTGCTGTTACGTACAGTAAAAAATGTGCTACTACATCATCTGAACTAGTGCTGAACAGAAGGTAAACAAAGGGAAGTGAAGTTGTTTTTCTTCAGATCAGAAACTTAAGACCAAGAAAAAGTTGGTTGGGCTGCTTTCATGGCAGCCACTACTGCGATCCAACCTCTAAACAATACAGAACCCCACTGTAAGGTTGAAATTAAACCTAAATATAACTTGTCCTATGTGCTGCTTTTCTTCAGTGCCAATGTTGAAATACCCAAAAACAGACCGTATTCTGTTGTCGGCTTAAATCCTTTTCAATAAAAATCTGCATTCCAGAAACTACAACGAAGACACGGATGAAGATGAGGATAAGGAGGAGTCTGAGAAGCAGACTGAGGAAGAAGATACTGATGGGGACTATGAGGTGGATGAAGACCCAGAGGAGGTCAACTACAAGGCCATGGGCCACAGCTGTGAGTATACAGAAACCATTAACTCGCTAGGTTAGGTCTCATAGAACCCTTAAAGCAACGATCGCCATGACTGTATTTTAAAGCCCATTTTATGAGTGCATTTTTGTGCATGCAATCCCCGTGTTCCTTATATTGGTCTAAATTAAGATGAGCCATTTATATGAATCTTCATACTCATTATCCATGCCCCTATATACAGTAGACATATCAGTGAACCAGTGTTTCCCCTATATTTTTTTTGTTTTGTTACTGTGGTGGTACAAGGCTCAGAGCAATACCGTGTAGGGGGGGTTTCAAAAAACAGCTGTTAAATACCTAATTTCTGTGACTTTTACAATAAAATTTAACGTTAAAATCCAATGCAGTCAAGTTAGAAATAACTGACCCAGACTCATATTACATTTTATATAAGGGAAATTTTCTGTAGAAATTATCAATTGATTAGCCTGAAGTCCATTTCAGGCTAAGAACACCCTTGAGTGTAATATTGCAATTATACAACGGTTACCAACAAAAAGCTCACCTTCTTTTTTTTATTAACGTTTTCAACAAATTCAAAACATAATATGCATTTAATGGTGAAAACTAGCGAGTTGGTAAAGTAGTTCCTACACACCAAAGCTATAAAATAACGACTTCTCCATTACCATGGAAAAGTTGAACTGTTTTTGTGTTTATCTATGTTGGTGATCTATGTTGGTATCAATGAGTGATTTACAGTGATGAGGTGTGCTTTATCGTGATTTGACCATGGCTAGAATGCCTATTCTGACCAATCAGAATGCTTGGCCAGAACTAACCGTTGTATAATGAAGCAAAACTAACCGTTGTATAATGAACAAAATGAAGTTGTATAATGGAGCAGAGAAGAAACGCCTGGGACGATAATGACTAATAACCGCGAAAAAGTAAAATAAAAAATTAATAATTGCCGTGGCGGTTCATTTTCTTACCGTGGCAGTGTGCCACGGTAGAATATTTAAAGGGGAAACACTGCAGTGAATGTTATATTCTGAATATTACTGGAAATTTAACCTTAACAGACAGAAATGCAAAAATGTATTCTTAAGATGGGTGATCTCTGTATAATTTTTGGCACATCCCAGCCATTTAGAAAAATTTGTATTTTATTAGGCTTATATGATCTTTGACCAGAAGCGGCATATACTATAGTGCGTTTAGCCCAAAATTCAGGATGAGGTTTACCATTTAAATAAATAAAAACATCAACTGTAGTCTGAGTTGGGTTTTAAGAAGTATTTTCATAAGGTTATTTTGAAGGCCAGTGCATAAAGATAAGATAAAGATTTTAGCACGGAGATGCTTTTGTGAAGCAGGGCCCTAGCTGCCAAGAGTGTGAAATGACTGGAATGCTTTGGGGATGAATTTGGCCCCTGTCCTCCTCCCTGCCTCCATTGTCTTACTGTCGTGTAGCGCTGCTCAGGCCAAAGCCCTGCTTTGATGTTACAGACCTCTCACCCTGGCTTGACTGAGAGTATGTGGCAGGGTGATCCCTCTGTGAGTTCAGGCCTGCACGTCAAGGTAGCGACAGGCCATTGTCTGAGGCCTGAAAGTAAAGCTCAGTGACAGTTCATTCTTGTGCCTTCAACCATTCCTTCATCTCTCTCATTCTAGTCTCTGCCAAGAGAACATTATGTTATACTGTCCCCTGTAAAGACATCCAGACTGATCACAGAGCCTACTGCTAGACAGACATGGAGAATACATTTGGGACATTAGGGATTGTACCACACTACAAAGGACGATCTTGGGTGTTTTGGTTTTTTTTGTCAGTTACTGGTGGATTAAAATATGTAGTCCCTGAAAAAATGTTGCCCATCAGATACAACCAGTAATTATCAGCATGTAGATGGAACTAATTAATTTTAAGCCTGTAACATTGTGTCATTTCAGTAGGCCAGTGGTTTGCCTTCATTCTGCCCCCAGTTGAATGAAACCTTATTTAGAGGGATGCAAAATGGCCACGGCTGCAGAAGGCGTCATTAAGAACAAAAGCAGAGACTTCTCAACAGCCAAGGTGTACAAATGACAAGGTCCAAAGTCCCAATTTTATAATACACAACTTATGGCCTGATATGGGACCAGTGTCAAGCAGGGAATGTTTGTTTTATAAAATAGTTAAACTGGTAAACTTTGGAACTCATCAGTCACTGTGGCCAGTGGACCAAAGGGTGGGGGAAGTGGGGAGTGTGAATGACAAGTGTCGTGTTTGGAGTTAGTCTGAAAGGTCATCAAGTTACCCCCCTGAGAACCACCAAAATCGCAAAAATCCGACTGGATTTTTTCAACTGCTAGTTGGTGATGCTAAGGCTGGGATTTGCACAGAAAAAACCCCATTATGCAGTGTATTTTCAAGATAACAAGGATGGATGTGTTTCATTATAAGATTGCTTTGAACATTAACAGCTGAAAAAAGTGAATTTAGGGTTTCATACTCTTTAATAGACAGCAAACACAACCAATCTCCTGTTCTGCAGGTGCAAGATTTCCACACAAAGCAATGGCCTACTTGCAGGTTTTATGGCTATCATCCATTTCAATTATGTGCAGCAACAGCCTGATGGATGTACACTCATACACAATAAACTGTGTAGCTGTAGCACATGTGGAATATAAGTTACAAACTAAGAAAGGACATTTCATTTTGAGCATTTAATTTTTCTCCTTGTGTCCTGATCACATCCCTGATAATTACATTACAGTAAGACCAAGAAAGAAAAATAAACAGTCGTCGTCATGCTCCAAAGGCTCCAAGAGCAAATCCAAGAAACATTCGCCGCCTAGTGGTCGTACCAGGCAGAGGACTGGTCCTAGCAACCCTGCGGACATTGACGAGCTGGTAAGAAACCACACAGTCTTTCTCTTTGTAAGGAGGTGAACTAAAGGAACAAGCTCACAGTGAAATATAGCACCTGAGACAGATCTTTATTTTCATATAGGAAACCCACTGGTCATCTTCTAAAACATTGAGGATGGCAGCACATTTCTGTCCTTGTGATCTATGTCATACGCTAATTGCTGGTTTTGTGTGTGCAGGTGCGGCAGAGCTCCAGAACAGGTGTGCGAAGGCAGGTGCTGGAGCTGGAGAGGTGTGAGGAGATCCTCCAGAAGCTGATGAAATTCCGCCACAGCTGGCCTTTCAGGTGAAAACCCTACTTGGCTTCATCTGCATTTTTTTGAAAATGTGATTTGCGTGTATATGCGCTTCTACAACTATGGGTTGAAACCTAACGTGGAAGATTCAAATGATGACCAGTATGATTTAAATTGGCCTGGACTAAATCAAATATTCACCTGATGTTCCACTTGCATTAAACATAACAATAATATTGACTAGGCCAGGTTTTTTCCACCCCTGAAGGTTTGGATATATCATAGAGGGTCGTCATTAGAAGATTAAACTAACAGGAGAAATTGCTATTATTTTGCCAAGGACCTATCAAAGAAATGATCTGTAGTTTGTGTGATGTTTTACAGGCATGGATCGCAAGACAAAATATTGGGAAATGCAAAATTTTTACTATCGTTTATCTTATTTCCAATGTGACCCTCTCCTCCCCTTTCAGAGAGCCTGTGTCTCCAGAGGAGGCAGAAGACTACCTGGACGTCATCTCCAATCCTATGGATTTTGAGACGATGCAGGGCAAGTTCAGCCAGGGCTCCTACCGCCACGCCCAGGACTTCCTGGAAGACATGAAGCTGGTCTTCTCCAATGCCGAGGAGTACAACCAGGAGGGCAGCCCTGTGCTCTCCTGCATGACCAAGACGGAGCAGAGCTTCACCGAGCTGCTCCACAAGCTCCTCCCTGGCCTCAGCTACCTCCGCCGGCGCTCGCGAAAACGGGTCAGCCGGGCCCCTGCCACCTCCGAGGAGGAAGAGGAGGAGGGGGAAGAAGAAGAAGAAGAAGAGGAGGAGGCAGAGGAAGAGCAGAAGACAAAGAAGATGCAGAATGGCAAGTCAAACAGGCCCAGGAGAGAGGCAGCGGAGCAGGCAAGGAAAAGCAGACATGATAGGAGACAGAGGGTTCATGAGGAGGAGAGCGAGAGTGAGGACGAGGAGGAGGAGGGCAACGGCAGGAGGAGGAGGAGCAAGCGGGCTACCGCCGCCTCCGGCAAGAGGGATTACAGGGAGCAGGAGAGCGATAGCGAGCGGGAGACAAGGAGAACTCGGCAACGAGGGGGCCGGGGGGATGCTGGGGGGGCGAGCAGTGATGAGGACAGGTCCAGCCAGCGACATTCCAAGAGGCAGAAACGCTGATGAAGTCCAGGGTGCTTTTTTTTTTTTTTTTTTTTTTTGAGTTTTGGAATTTATGTTTGTATTTTGAAAAAGAAACAAATGTGGGGAAAAAAAGATAGAGAAGTGATTTATATTTGTAAAACGTTTAATATTGGTGAATTTTTTTCAACAAAGTGAAATTTGAGACATTTCAGATGATCAGGATGTCCTGATAGCTCTTAAGACACTTTAATTTGAACTTCAGTCCCAAGTCCACGACCTCACACCATGTTAGTCCTTATAAAGTGTAATTTGGCTCAATGTGCCAGAAGGGTTGAGCTGGTATATTATAATCCAGGAAAACACTGAAAGATGTTGTCATGTGAACTGTTGTCCTCTGCTTTATAATTGCTCTACGTGACCCTGAAATGCCAGTCTACAGTCTTATCAGTGGTCTATCTTCCCTCAGGCTACACACACACACACACACACACACAATCCAGCTGTCACTCTACTCGGGTATTGCAAAATAGAGAATTTTAGATGTAAAACTCCTGTCCCATCAACATCTGTCACAATTCATAGTTCTTGTCAGTGATTAAAAGTACTATTTTTGTTCAGGCATCGATGTCCATGTTGCTTAAACCTTCTCTACAGATTGTAGATTCTGTCTTGGTTTTAGGATAATAACATAGTTGGCAAATTGATGTCTTCTGTCCCTAGTCTTATCACTCAGTATCTTATCACCAAGATCTTCTTTGTTCAAATGTCTGTGGACAAACATGGTGGATTTTTTTTAATTTTTAAATAGCCTTTAGCCAGTAGCTAATTATTTTCATCCCAGGTTAACGGTAATTTCTCGTCACCCGTCAAATTCTTTTTTTTTTATATATATATATTTTATTTTTTATGATGGCACATTTAGACTAAAATAATGGAGTTCCATACCAGATCTTGGTGCCAAGCTGTTTAGATAAATTGCCAGCTGTTGTAGAAGTCTCATTCCTGGTCTAGACCAACCTTTCCTCTCCAAAGTGCCCTGCCAGATTAAAGGATTTGGTACCACTATACTATGTACATTTGGCTCCCCTTTAAAAAAAAAAAAAAAAGAAAAAAAATAAGTACACCAGATATGCAAACTGCTGCAGGACAATACTTTATCCTATTGAAATGATGTGCATGTATAACCTATTGTAACCAATGTTAAAAACGACAAATGTTGTTTGAGAAAAATGGGCATTTTGAAGTTGTTCTAAACTTGCACCTTTTTATTTGGCAAACTATATGATCCTCTATCTTTATGGCTTCCTCTAGATTTGTCTCGCCAGGCAATCAGAATCCCATCTGTGTACAGTTTGCAGTAGCATTTAGTCTCCCTCCTACTCAGTTTAATTCAATTGAATCTATTGACGAATTCCCAGCATTTGACCTGTCATTGACACCAGGTGGTGCTATGCTCCTGCAGCTAGAATACATGGTGCAAAGATCTCACAGTAATTAGGTGGCCTCGTCTCAGACATAGCTGTGTAAGCAGGAGCGTAGTACACATAACAACCAACTCCCTGCTGCTCTGTTAGCGCACCCACAGTTGGGACTTGGAAGTACCTGGTGAGTTTTGGATATAGGTATGTCTAATCTTGTTGCCGGTTAACCAGACAGCCTTTGCAGCTCCTTTTCAATTATGAAAATAAGTGACAGAAAAACTGCAGCAGCAAATGGCAATTTTGAATATGCCAGATACTTTGCCCAGCAAATGACACATTTATTTTCCCATATTTTTGAATGTCCAGTTTGGTATTTTTGGGGGGTAGCAATGTATATACTGATTAGGCAGTGGTTTGAAAATAAGTTGGGTTTCCCTGTTCTGACTGTACTGTGCTGTGCTGTTTTCTTAAGTGTTTGTTTTAGCGCTGGTATCATCAAACCATTACCGATTTCATTTACATTTCATTTGGCCACTGCAATTTTTTTTCGGAAGTGCATCAGGTTGCTTTTTGTTTTCATTCAATTCTGTACATGACATGATTGAGAATTAGTTATTGGCTGTTAAAATCACTGTCATAATTGTTTGACTCTTAAAAACATGCAAAAGCGACTGCCCTCCTCAAGAGAAGACCTGACTGTTGTAAATGCTTTCTTTATTTCTGGAGGAACTACAAAAATCTTTTACACTTCATTTTTTTATATATATATTTATAGTCTCTAAAACCGGTTGGGTGGTTTGGGGAGGTTCGTGGGGTGGGGGGGTTCACATGTAAAGAATTTCCAATAAAGGCTATGGATGAAGAGCATAGTTCTCCTTGTTTCTTGATGTTGAGGTGATAAGTGTCCCTAGGCCAGACATCACTGCCAACTGTAAACCTTTGATAGATAATTTACATGGGGAAGGATTAGGCAGGCACGGGACCGCAGACTGATGTCTTCATTACTTTTTAATAAAAAAATAAAAATAAAAACATCCCACAATTGTCTTATTCTGTGGTGTGGACTCTCTCTGTTTCATATTCACTGGCAAAATGTGTTTTGTCATATTGGATACTTAAGTATTTAAGGGTAAAATGGGTCAAAAAGAGGCTGAGTTTGGTGCAGATATGGAATGCTTAAGTTTAAAACCTAATTACTGAAGACAAATGGCTTCATTCTTTGTGGAGGGGAAAGAGACATGCCCCTATACTGTTCCATGAAAGCAACTACTGTGGAAAAGGTGAAGCTGTTGCTCAGTATCGTGGTGGTTTACACTTGCTAAGTAGGAACTGTGCATGTTTACTTTTGTGTGAATGTGGCACAAGTTATGGACTTTCCAGTGTCTTTAACTAGGCTGTGTTGAAGAGGGTCGCAGGCCCTAGAGAACAGTGGACACATTTCTACAATTTGAAAAAAATGTTGGGTGCAAATTTCAGTGCGGCCAGAAGGGACCTATGAAGGACATTGCGTGTGAAAGATGAGACCTTTTCCCAAAACAACCATAGTGTCTAGGTAGCCAGTAAGTATGTTCTTGAAGAACTACATGGATTAAAACTGACTTTTGTGTTCACAGTGCAATGCATTTTCCAAGACAATATACAGGTTGTAGGGCATAAGAGTGATGCCTACCAACAGGAAAACAAGAAGTTAAATGGACAGTGATGAATGGAGCAGAAGAGAGTGAGAGGAGGACAGCAATATCTTATAGAAATGTATGGCAAGGTGTTGACAGCCTGTGGGCCGTCTGTAGCTAATGTGGGGGGCAACAGGTGTAGAGACAATAATGGACCAGAGTAAAGGCCAGAGTCAGTAGAAACATACCACTTAATTACTGCTAGTGCAAAGGTATTATGAATATATATCTGAATTAACTTAATACACTTTAATTTCCAAGAAGTCTCTACTCAACACTACGATATGTCAAGCTGACATTTACCCCAGAAAATTGGCTTCCTGATGGCTTTCATTACTTTTTTCTTCTTTTTTTTTAGAGAATTCTCCATACAGATAATGAACAGAACACTGATTTCAGTCAGACAACTCACGGAATGAGTTGAATTATTGAGAATAAATTAATAAATCAGTTAAGGCATCAGGGCTCCATTTCTCATCACTCCCTGAAAAGCATGAATTCAGTGAGTGATTTACTTACAATCCTCCCTTGGATGGATTTGAAGAGACAGAGCCTGCAGGTGCATGCTGGGAAGCTGCTTGGAGTACGACAGCAGCAGAGCAGTGAGAGAATGAACAGGTCAGTTTGACAGCTCATACAGACCGCCTCATTTGACCATGCAAACATTTTGCCGCCACTCAAGTTGTCTGCCTGAACTAGCTTTCTATTACCTTGTTTGCACTGCTTCTTAGTCTCTCACATATAATGTATTTGTTATGTTTAATGTGCCTGGGTGTTGGTGTATGTGTGTTTTGTAGAAGATGGAAGTAACAGAACCATTATGAAATACCAAGGACTGCAAACACTGGTGTTCCCTGTGTTGGGATATGCATCCCAAACTACCAATGCTACACCAAAATGAATAAGTTTGAAATGAACTCTGAGAGGTGGATCAGTTTGCATTCTGAACTTGTTGAACTTGTTGATTTGTTGTTGATTTAAGCTTATTGCAGTGGCATTAACGATACATGACATAACATCAGCATTAACATTATTGCCAGTTTATTAAACTTTTTAAATGCTGCTTTTAAAGGAATGCTGGATGTATCAGGCTGTCCCTATGCCCATAAAATATGTGTAGCAGCATACATTCCTCACAGTCTGCGTCCTACGCAGTCTACCATGCAGGAGAACCGAATTGTCAGCCAAGACTCACTCCTTGTTGAGGCCAAAGCAATCAGCGAATGTACATGCTGCCTACTGTAAAGACGAGCTTGCCCACGGTGTGCCGTGCACACATACACATCCCGTAAAGTTTGCAGAAGTAGTACAGAAGTGAGGTCTGCCATTTCTCAAAAGACCACAGCTAAGCAAATGAGGTGATGGAATGTTTGTGTGAATATGCTTCAGTGAGGATGGGGCTCTGCTTTCAAAAATCATTTTGTCAAAAGTTGTTTTTTTTGTATTTGTATTTGAGCAAAAGGGTGAGTGTGTGGTTGGTAACTAAAAGGTCACAGGTTTGATCCCTGCATAGGCCAGTGTGTCTGTCCCTCTTGAAGTGCCCTGGAGGAAGACACTAAACCCCTACCTGCACCGGTGACCCTGTGCTCTGACCCCTCTAGTGAACTGTGTACAAGCTTGAGTTTTTCAGACTGATACATGAAAACATAAATTCATACTATACTGTGTGAAATAGCAAATTAGTGCTCTAAATTCCTTGAATTCAAATTGTCCCCTCTTTACCACTAAAATGTTTACTTACAGTAGAAACCTATCCTAAATTTCAGTATCAGCGATTGGTAGAGGTTACTCCTAGTTCAAATAGTATTTGCAAATAATTCTTAGTTTGGGTCAGACATTATATTACGCAGTTTGCCTCAAAAGCTTAAGGGATGGGGTGAGGTGGGTGAGGTGCTCTACCTCTCTGACAAGCAAACACTAGCCACACTCAGAACGACCTTTGAACCAGGAGTGTATGAGCCCATAGGTATAGGAGAGTGGTGGGGCAACCCACCCAGCAAATATTGACCTACAGTTTGAAGGCCCAACTCAGTGCAGAGAGCATCTGGCAAAGAGCAGTCAAGTGTTTCCCCTTCTCATTCCATGAAATGAGTTGTTGGCTCTTAGAAAATAACAGGATTTTTGTGGCCCATGCTAACATTATTACTTACCACAGTAAACCAGCTGATAAATGCATTGCTTCTCGCTGCGATGCCCATCGATGGATGATAAGGATATTGCAAGCTAAGAAGTTCTGTTACTCTTTGGACATATCAGAGATCACTCTCTATTTTCCACATAATATCAGAGCAGTGATATGTTCGACAATTAGTGCTGTTGTCTATTATACTGGCATGAGGTTGCCAAGAGGTTATAGTAGTTGTCCGCATGTGTGAATGACACCCGTCCCTTTGATACTATGATGTGGATGACATGGTGAGCCAGGCTCTCCCGCTGGAGCTGTGCTGTGTGAAGAGTGCGTTCTGAGCTGTAAGATACAATACTGAAAAAAACTCAGTTTGTGTAATGCAAAGGCACAGTTTCGAATGAGCTCAGTTAGACGTTTGGCAGTTTATCATTGCTGGCAGTTGCAGGAAGGCGCATGGGTGAAGGGAAAAGGAAATCGAGGACAAGGAAAAGACACAAAGAGGAAAAAATCACAACAGTCTTGCCAGAACAGAGACAGACAGTATCGTAATCATTTACAGAGTATAAAGGTGACCTGAAAATTGAATGCCAAAACCAACTCGTATGACCGCAGAAACGACATGCCCTAAATTTCAATCTGCCTCGCGCTCTCAGTGCAAGTACGAAAGATTATTAATGCATTATTCACAAAACAGAGCCTGCTACCCCACCCATCTCCCCCAATTTTCTCTACTGAAGTGCGTCCTCTCCCTTTGATGATATAACCCAAGTAAGAGAGGGAAAAAGCAAGTGAGTGCAGAAATAGAGGAGTTCAGAGGATGGGTTTTCTCCAGGGAAGACAGAGCTCTTATCCCAAAGGAGATCCTGCACTCTTCTGAAACAGTCTGAATCTTCCCGTAGACCAGACTCCAAACGGCAGCATTTACATATCAGTCACATAGTCTCTCTCTGTCGTGACTGCAGCCAGACGCGCCAACACCGAGCCCACATCACACGGGCTTGGCCTGGCTACAATGCTTAAATCCTAAGGTAAACGAGGAGCTCTGTGATGTCCGTTTCCTCCACATGTTGCACACTCTTTTTAATCAAAGCCTTTAATTAAAGGATTTTATACATGAGTAAATGCAAGAAGAAACAGCAGTCATATTTTGGGGTGAAAAAATGATAGAAGAGTAACTTAGAGGTTACCTAGGGATTTCTTTGAAGTCAGTGATCAAGATGTTGCAATAGCAACAATTGAAACATGCTGTGTATAAGATGAAAGACAGTCAAACTTGTAGACCTAATAAGTCGGTCTAGTTACATGAGCAACACACTGAGGCTTCGTTTCATGTTTGAGCCGAGCGAGTGATCCTAAATTTTGGATAGGCTTATCTAATATCTCTGGGATGAACTGTTGTATTCTTTATAAAGCTGTTGATGATAGAAAGCCAATTAACTTCTCAAGACTCAACTTCGCTATGCCCAACGTGATAATACCACGTGTCAATGGAGAGTGTAGCTGGAGGCAGCGTACTAACAATTCTAATAAGGAAAGATGTCCACGTCCGTTGTAAATGACTTGAAATAACTGTGTTCTAATTAGAGCTCGCCATTGGTCAGGGCCAACTCACTATATTTATAGCGTAAGTTTGAACTTTGAATGTTTTTTTTTAGTTTTAAAAGTAATTACCAAGAGCTGGCTAACTTTGTTTGTTCCTGTCATGAAATCCAGTGGTAGAAGCTTAGGCCCAGTTTCTGAATGACCAGTACTGTCCACTGACAGTAGGACAAAGAAGACATTAGCTCTAACGTACATTTAACACTGGCATTACAATATACAGATTTGCTACCTCTATATTTTCTCTCCTTTGCAGATCTTTATCACATGTAACATCCATCTAGAGTTACTTGATGGTCTTGCTGTCTTGGCTCATGTTTCTCTAGAGTGTGCGCATGCCAAGTGAGGGGATCTCAGGAATAAATAGATTAAAGCGTGTAATGGTCCAATAACCACCTCTGCACAGCTCAACCAAACACGGGTGATTCACAACAATACGTAAATAAATAAATAAAGATCTGTTGCAGCTGTTGCGTCTAACATAAGTTCAAATTCCTTCTGAAGTATGAAATTGGAGGTGTATGTATGCATTAGTGTGTGTGTGTGTGTGTTTGTTTGTGTGTGTGTGTGTGTGTGTGTGTGTGTGAGAGAAAGAAAAGGAGAATCTACAGGGAAATGCTAAAATGCTTATCCAAGTGAATGCTTACGAGTGTATGTGTGAATGAACTAGTGTTTATGTGCGTGAGCATGTTTACGCACACGTGTGTGTGTGTGTGTGTGTGTGTGTGTGCGCGTGGGCGTTTTTCTGTGTCTATGTCTCTGTGTTCACCAAGTGTGTGCATGTGTTTTAATGGGAAGCAGTCACAGCGCTGCTGACGGCTCCATAAAGGAGCCTTTGAATGGCTTGGCTCTGGTAAATTCATAGCAGATGTGAAGGAAAGAATATCCGCCCAGGTTGAGTGGCCCTTCACTGCAAGGCGACAGGAGTCCAATCCAGGGGAGGCAGACTGACGGCAGACAGGAGCCAGGAGAGAGAGACACACACTCTGGTTGGATTCCACTCGGGCAGGAAGGACTGAGCAGGGAAGAGGAGAGGATTTCACCGAGCCACTCTGGCTTTTTAATCACAAATAATGGTCTGTTTTGTAAAATTCTTAGAAAGACCCACTTTGTGTTTCCAGGGCCTAGTGCTACTCTCTGGGCAGGTTTTCAATTAAAGTATAAAAAGTGCAAGGTGTAGGCTATACAGATGGCCTCTACAAATTGGAACATGTCCTCTTGTTCTCTCTGGACCCAGGGAGTCTGGAGCCCGCTGAGGCCAGGCTTTATGCCACCTTTCCTGGCTCTTACTGACGCCAGAGGGAGGGAGCGCGGGGGGAGGGG
>OMKK01032463.1:0-13826 GCA_900302305.1 Polymixia japonica | reverse complement strand
CTCTTCCTCTGCACTAAAAAACAGTTTAAAATACTTTAAAACACTTTACTCACCAAGGACTCGTGCAATATACCACAGGTGCAATATTCAAAGAACTGACTACCTCCTGACTACCTCCTGGACATGTGTTCAGCACTACAAATTGCTTTTTTTGGCTTCTAGTTTAGTTTATTGTACATATTTTTGCTCTTCACCCTTGCTCTTGTCTTTATTTTTAGCTCTTATTACACTTATACTGTTTACATTCCGTGTCTTTACCTTGCTATTGTTGTTCTTTTTTTTTTTTTTTTTTTTTTTCTTGTCACACTTTTTATTATTATATTGGGCTAAACCGGGACCTGAGTCCAAATTTCGTACCACTAACATGTAAATGTGAGCTGGTATGACAATAAAGAATCCTTGAATCCTTGAATCCTTGAAATCGCACATTGGATTTTACAAATAATGTTATAAAATCTTGTTGTATAAAATAACTTATTACAGTATATCTCATGTAATACCTTCTTACATTATTGACAATTTATTACATTATTGGCTTGTTAATCTTTTTTTGCTTGAATAATATAATAATATCAACCAATAACGTAGTAACACTCCTACAGCTCTTCAAATTACTTATTTATTGAGCATAAAGTGAAATAACATAACCAAACCAAACCAAAAGTCTCTCTTGCTGCATCTGACATTACTCATGTAGCCTAGGAACAGGGGTCAGTTCCTTTACCTTAATATAGAAGGAACAGCAAGTGTGCCTGCAGGCCTGGCATTAGTGGGTTATTTAGCCGGGCTTACCACATAGTTACGGAAGCACAGTGCTGTCAGGTGTGCATTTTTTTTCTTTTCTCATTTTCACTCACTCACTAGGGGTGTATACACGGCAGGCACATGCAGCTCCAGGGGGCCCCAAGAGTGCGGGGCCAACTGTGCACGGGCTGTATTTCCCGTGTTGCTTGCCTCCGGTTTACATAGACATAATTATGTTGTTTTAACGAGAAAATATGTCGTTTTTATCACATAAGAAGTTGTAGTAACTAGAAAAGATGTAACTTTAATGAGAAAAGATGTCGTTTTTACTACATAAGATCTCATTTTAACGAGATACCCTTGTGCACACCTGGCAGCACTGTGCTTCTGTACATAGTAGAACCACATAGATAAGCAGAACCTAACAATAGGCTCTGTCAGACAAGAGCTTGACATTTCCGCCTGAATCTGAGAGGACCTGACATGTCTTTATTTCTCACATATTTCACAGGTTCATGTCGGGTTTGTATTGTATTGTATTGTATTGTATTGTATTGTATTGTATTGTATTGTATTTATTTATTTATTTATTTGTTGTAGCACCTTCTATGGGGTGATTATAGTGCCAGCAGGAGCTGAATTTGAATGCTCTGAATTTGAATTTGTATTGCTTAGTTTGAAATTGAATGTAATGGTTTCAGTTTGAATTTGGTCTTTCTTGCATTCAACTTTCATTTCAACATTCAACAGGCTTTCAAATTCAAGTTGTAAAATTCAGATTCAACTTTCTGATATGCACATCTGGGGACAAAGCAAATAAGCAAAGATTGAATCAAACTACTTTTCAGCCAATCAGCTATCACCACATGATACCTATGTAAGGAAGTTCAACACAAATTTTAAATGCTTCCTTTGTACTTTGATGTTGTATCGAGTTGTGAGCTCTCATTTAACGTGTGCAATGGTGCGCCTGTTGTTTTTATATTGACTAGGCTATGTTTTATTCATTCAGTCATGCGTGTGTGTTGATGAATATTGCATAAATGCGCAAAATAGGCGTTGACAAAATCTTGTTTTGTAGGCTATTTAATTGGTCAGGTCTAGTTGCAGTTGAGTAACCCCACAATGATTTCAATCTGTGAAAATAACTGATATCCTTTAACTGTACCTGGACCAGAATTGGTTGAATAGTCACTAGTGTTTCCTCTGGAAAACATGTGTTTTTCTCAACCTGTCAGTGTCCTGTTTTAATAAGAGGCTGTGTTTCATGCAGTTTAGTTTAAACACCTGACACCGTGATGGGACAGGGAGGTTGTACAGATTACCTGAGAGTTGATGCCCCCAACCGTGTCTCCAATGACCGCCTATTATATTTGTTCTATATAATATAGCCTACTGAAGGTGAAGAGATAAAACAGGCTACTTAATTTTTTTTTTACCTCCAGTGGGTACCTGCTTACCTTGTGAGGCAGTTGGATTCAAGAGATCACAAGTTCACCGTGAGAATCGTGATCACGAGAATCCATCTTGTTAGGCTTCAAGTAAATGCGATTGTGGCTGAACCCGACCGACCAATCAGCGTCCTATGAGGAACTACTGGCAGCTACAGGCGTGCTTTAGCCCGAGGTTTAGCCTGTGATAGACGTGATAGACAGATGGTTCATACAATCACCTGCCAAGTATTTTTTGAAAGTGTCTGCCCTTTTCCAAACAGTTTCCAATGAAGACTTCCCAGATGGTTCTGTGTAACAAACCATCTGGCATGTCAGGTTTAGGTACCTGCATGTTCAATCCCAAATAAAAGAATGGAAACATCTTGCTTCGCCTACTGGACTGTCCGTGCGCGCAAGTGCACCCAGCTGAAAGAATTTTACAATGCACCAATCACTAACCAGGGCCCTGCCCTCCTGCCAGCCTATATAAGCTGCCGTTGAGCTTGTACTCACCCTTCCGTAGTTCCTTTCAGAACCCGGTCAGCAGGGTGGAAAAGCAAGATGGTTTATATAACTAGAGTTATCCTGCATAACTATCGTTATATTTCATGCGGGCTTTGCATCTTGCTTTGCCTATTGGACTATGGCGAAGTGATGCGGAGCCCTGATCAATGTACCCCCTGTTGGCCCTAACAGACCAAGAAGGAGAATAAAAACTCATGCCCCTGCCAGTACCTAACAGCAGGGAGAAGGAGTAATGGAATCCAAATATTTAATGACCCATTTTACCCCACTGGGTAAAAGAACCTTGACAGAATAGGTTATTATATAACCATCAAAAAGGGTCTGGGTACTCACCTGCCATATATCAGATCTGCCGACCAGGAATGGCTGACCAGAAAACCTATGTAGAAGGTTAATAGGAAAAGCACACATGGATTCAAACCCAGTCACTGTAGTGACTTTGCCTCTGCAGGTTACAAATTGTAACAGGAAAAGCGAGCAGGCTGCTTTTCTGATGTGTAGAAACGCCGATCCCCGAGAAGAGGAGTATTATCTCCATTAATAAGGGAGAACAAGTTCTAGGGGAATATAAAAAATGCCTGGAGGTGCAGAGTGGGAGTTACGAATTGTAACCCCAAACGGAAGACTACCGACATTTCCGTGCGTAAAAACGCATAGCCAACCCAACGCAACTGGAGGCAGAGCCGGGAGACATTTCATCCTAGCAAGAGCTAGAGTGATGGTGGGGAGCTCCCGAGCTAAGGATGGAGTGAGAAAGAGAATTCTCGGACACGTCCAGCAGATAGAATCTGATAAAAGGGCACGGTGAAGACCAAGACGTTGCTGCGCAAATGTCTTCCACCGGGACTCCTCTAAAAAGCGCAGAGGAGGAAGATACTCCATGTGTGGAGTGGGCTCTGATACCGACCGGTGGGGTCAGTCTGGCTTGGGTGTAACAGTGAGAGATCACCTCACACAGCCTCTGGCTGACTCACCGTGACATACAAACAGTTGCCGAGTGGTTCTGATGTCCGCTGTGCGCCTCACATAGATAGAGAGCGCGCGGATAGGGCATAGCAGATGCATGTTCTCCTCCCTCTCATTCGCATGAGGAGGGGGATAGAATGACTTAAGAACAATATCTCTGGAGTGGAAAGAGCTCCTAATGTTCTTGGGGATAAAAACAGGGTTAGGTCTGAACCTAACGCTACTACAGTCCCCGTTAATGGTTACATCTCACTGACGCATTTGGCAGATGTGATCGCCAGAAGAAAGGCTGTCTTAAAATATAACCTATTCAAAGGAACCCGGTCCAAAGGCTGAAATGGATCCTTCCTAAGGCTATGCAGTACCAGTGGGATTCCACAATGGGAGTCCATTGTGGTGTTAGACTGCGTGTGACCGGTTTAATGCTCCTTGTGCCCTGCAAGAAGCGCTTAACCAGAGGGTGACTGAAGAGAGGCTTATCGCCAAAACCCTGGTGGCAGGGAGAAATAGCTGCTGCGTAAATTTTCACAGTCGACAAAGACAGGTTGTCTAACAGTGACTGGAGAAAAGTGAGGACTGATTCCAGAGGACATGAAATCGGGTCCAGAGACCTAACTTCGCACCAGGATTGGAAAGAGAGCCATTTACCCGTGTAGACAGTGGTAGTGGAGGGGGTGACGCGTGACAATGTCGGGATGTAAGCACCACTCATCCCGTGGGGGGCCCCCCCTGGACATCAGATCAGACGCCGGCAATGTGGAGAACTCTGAGACTGTACAGGTGGCCCATAACCACAGCTCCACTGCCGTTCGGTGGAGGAGAGGGGAGCGTACCCTGTCCTATTTGTTTATATATGCTGCTGAAGTTAGGCTGTCTGTCCTGACATGACGGCCTCTCAGTAAGCTGTGAAAGTGTTTGAGCACCAACAACACTGCTCTGAGTTCCAGCACATTGATGTGAAGGGCAGGGGAGTCTGTCCACCTGTCCTCTATTGCATGAGACTGACACGTCCCTCCCCAGCCAATCAGGGAGGCGTCTTTGAAAACTGTCACATAGGAATGGAATGGAATGCTGCACATGGCAACCCCCCTCGACAAGATTTGGGGGGTTCTCCAGTGGTCTAGGTCGCTCTTGATAGATGGGGGAATGGTAATTAATCTCCCTTTCTGGCGCACCGAGTCGACTCTGAGGCGAGCAAACCACCTCTGTAGTTTGCGCATGTGCAGCAGACCCAGGTGAACCACTGGGTGGAAAGATGGGAACATGAAAGTAGGCATCTTTCAAGTCTATAGACATGAACCAGTCTCCCTGTCTGACAGAACGTAACAGGATCTTTATTGTGAGCATCCTGAACATTTTCACTGCAATCAGCTGATTGAGTGACGAGAGATCCAAAATGGGTCTCACACCCCCTGTTTTCTTGGGAACCAGAAAATAACAGGAGTAAATGCCCTCCATCACTTCCTGTGGGGGAATGATGGAAATGACTTGTTTCGACAGCAGCGTTTGTATCTTGGCAGCCAGTGATGGCGCTGCTGTTGTGTCTGACTGCACGGTCTGATTCAGCCCCGAGAAAGGAGGGTGGGGAGCTGCAAATTATAATGGGTATCCCAGCCTCAGTGTTCTGTCTAGCCATTCTGGCAGGTGACATTTTTCTCGCCATACTGTGTAGTACTCGGTTACCAGGCGAGCCTCGAGTAAGCCAGCGATGAACGTGTTGTACGACATTTGGGTCCCTACCGCCATGAGCTGGTTCTGAACCTGCCTCACCCATGGGGGACGCTGATGGAAAGGGAGGGCTAGCCGGCGGGGGAAAAGTGTTTACTGGCTCACTGTGGGAAACAATAGCCTGGTTCACATCAACGTGAAGCACCGCTTCCCTGGAAGACTGTGTGCTAACTGTGTTGAGTGAATGGGTGACATCACCTGTTGTAGCGAGGCTAAGCACTCTCCCGTCTGAAACACAAGTGCGGACATAAGTGGGGCCCACTGACTGTGAGAGGCGGGAAGTTGAAAACTCCACAGGAGGCGTGGTTGACATGACAAGCCAAGGTGAGTAACATGACAAGCCAATCATACTGTCACCACCGCCAATAGAGTGACAGCGAGCGGGGGCTGCGCTGTGTCTCAGACCGGCATTATGAGAAGCGCTACCTTTGCTGGGACAGCGAGGCGGCTGGGGAAAAGAAACAGCTGAACCATGTCGGTGTTTGGAAGTGACTGGTACCTCAGAGGCAGGGATATGTCTGTGTGTGCGGTTGTGACATACTATTTTTGAGGGGATGTAACTGCGTTCAGTCGAACGCTTTATTCATTTATTGACACAGTCAACATCAACATCATTAACATCATTAACCACAACAGAACATGTTGGGAGTGCAGGGGCTAACCCGGCTCTCTCAGACAGTCACTTGCGCCTCTTGGGGCCCTGGGGGTGGCTCCAAGTAGGCGCCAATTTGTAGGCAGTTCTGCCAGCGCTCAGTCTCTCTCTCTGTGCTGGAGAAGGTCGAGGAGCGGGCGGGCTGGCGTTGGCTGGCAGAGCGGCGGCTGCAGCCGGAGGTTTGCCGGACCTGGCGGAACGCTGGGCCGCTTTAGGAGGATGGTGCTGACCGGAGGGCGGTCTGCGGGGGTTGCCGGACTCCAGGCGCTTAATGAAATGGCGAGAGAGATTGGATCTCTCCGCCTCTGCAGCATGGAAAGTGGACGCTGCCTCGTCGAAGTGTGGTCCAAAGAGGCCGTCGCTAGAGAGGGGACCAAGGAGGAGACGTGCTTTCTGGGGCTCATAGAGCGAGGTCTGGGAGAGCCATATGTGCCGCTGGGCGAGTGTGGCGAAGGTCATCCCCCTGCCCGCAGCGATAGCCAAGGCCTGGGTGAGGTGGAGAATAGCCCCGAATGTCTTCGCAAGGTTCTCCATCTCTTCCCCGTTAAGCGTCTCCTTACCCACCGCCAAGGACGACAGGTAAGAGGAGAGGAGCTCAATATTACTTGCAGCAGCCGCGGTCTGGGCCAAACAAGTAAAATACTTGTCTGCTAGATCCACGAGCTGCTGGTGGAGCCGTTGTTTCGGTCTTGGCTTCTTCTCAGGATGCCACATAGCTTCCAGGCAGAAGAGTGAGACCAGTGTGTTCTGCAGCCGCAGGATACCCGCGGTTTATTACTGAACCGATGAACACGGCAGTGTATGGCAGGTAGGCACCTACGGCAGGAGCCACAGGTGCGGGGGGGATGGCCCTGAAAAGGGCCCTTTGGGTGCGATGCCGTCATCGTTCAACATCTTTCGATGAGGCAGTGAACAGAAGAGTTTCTTTAGCGGAGAGGAGAAGGTGCTTTGAAGCAAGATCCTCAGCTGAAAGGAACGGAAGGGTGAGTACAAGCTCAACGCCATCTTATATAGGCTGGCAGGTGGGTGGTCAGTGATTGGTGCATTGTAAAATTATTTTGCTGGGCACGCTCTCACGCATGGACAGTCCAATAGGCGAAGTAAGATGCGAAGCCTGCATGAAATATAACTGTACTTTGCATTCTTGGGTTTGAGAAACACCCATAGTTTTGAGAAATGCTGTGTGGGAGGGACAAGCAGCATCAACCTTGTAATTGGTTAGGAGTAAACTGATGCACATTTTATAAGTATAGTAATTCCCTGGGACTTTCAATTAAAATGTCCATTCTAAAAACTGTACTTTTCAAGTAGTTATTCACCTAGGTTATTCATT
The DNA here is from genome assembly GCA_900302305.1 of Polymixia japonica. Classification (NCBI taxonomy): domain Eukaryota; kingdom Metazoa; phylum Chordata; class Actinopteri; order Polymixiiformes; family Polymixiidae; genus Polymixia; species Polymixia japonica. The sequence goes on along the minus strand of OMKK01032463.1, from coordinate 6,445 downwards.
TAGTAGCCAAATTGTTAACACAGTAGAGGAAACAAGTCAAACTTAAATCGCAAGGCATTCAGTTATAAATTGGAGTATAAGTTGGAGGGAGGGTAAGAAAGTTGTTTACCAACCATTGTTTACCAATGGAATAAAAAGTTGAAGACAGACTCTAGTTTACTTCACTTTATGTAAATGAAAATAAGTCATTTAAAGAGATATAGGAGTGTTATTACGTTACTGGTTGATGTTAACAAGCCAATAATGTAATAATTGGTCATTATGTAATACGGTATTACATAATTAACAAAAGATTTATTTATTACAGTATAGGCCTTATTACATTCAGTTTTATTACATTATCAGCAGTTATGACATTATTGGCTTCTACAGGGCGATAGTAGCACAGCCCCTTACTCGTGTAACGCAAAAGCCAGGAGCTTGTGGCAAGGTCAGGGTTTCTGGCTTCTGTAGGCTTTCAAAGACTCTCCAGAGTAGGACGAGGGAAAGTTGATCAGGTAATTGTAGATGTCTGTATACTGCATGTCCGTTCCAGCTGTTTCAATACTCGTGTGCACCCAGGGGCATTAATGTTTGATCTACAGTTTTGCAATATATGGATATCGTAAAGTAATTAATTACATATTGTATATAGCATTCAATGTCCTTGGAACATGCGCAGTGAACTCTGATGGCTTTAAATCGACGCTGGTGCCATTAATTTTTGCTCACGCTTTTCCTGCCAACATGGAGGTGTAAACAAAACGAGTCATGTGATGCCCAGAGCTTTATTGGACTGCACCAGCTGAAAGAATTTTATCAATGCAGCTATGACTAGGTTACAGATGTAATAGCTTACATTTTAGCAGCTAATGTTGAGATTTTGCTCAATCGTTAATGTTCGTTTTGCGTAATTGTTACTGTTCATTTCATGTACCCATGCTAGTTTATTTTTGGTATAGTAGCACCGCGTTCAAAATGTGGTTCTTTGGTGTTGTGCTGCTATGAAATGCCCAGAATTGTGGTGAGAAAAACATATGTGTCTGTGTATGAGAGAGCACTGAGAGAGACTATATCTATATCTGCCACAGGTGTGAGAGAAGTTAGAATTACATTGAATATAATGAATATAATGTAAAGAAAATGTATTGACATGAGACACAGCTTTAAAATGATTTATAATCACATTGTCATTTAGTAGTAACTAAATATAGAATAATAGTTTTCTGTTTTCTGTTACATAAATACATCAATGTGTGAATGGAGTTATGTCAAATATTTAATTTGCACACTACAGCACAGTTTTGTGTTGATAACATTATATTGAAATACTCTGGCACAAAAAAATAGCACTACACCACTGTCCATGACACAAAATAATTGTTGGTATTGGCAGAGGACGGGTAAGTTGTTCACAATAAATTAATAAAAAAATAGAACAACTATATAAAAATAGAACAACCAAGAACTGGATACAGCGTTGGAGGCGGTGCCCCGTTCATTCCTATGAAAATTGCTCAGTGGCGCATGTAGCCAAAAAACTTTGACTTCAGAGTATAAAATTACCCAGATCTTCCAGGATCATTGGGCCCATAGAGCAAGTGCACTAGTGTTTCCTTTAACCCCACCTCCCAACCACTCGCTCACATGAATGACAGTTTGCGTGCTCATAGCACTGCATGTTCATGAGAGGAAGTAATTCACCTAACCAGCTTGTTCATAGGTAGTAGCCTAGCCTAGTAGCCGCAACAGCTAGTGTTTGTTTAGGAGGCGATGGAGCTGCATCAATTATAATGTTAAGATGAGGAAAGGCAGGGGGAAATAAAGGTAAGAGGTAAGGTAAGGTAACACAGAATGAGTGAACAGAGTGATGAACACATATCATTTAAAAATTAAAAAAATATATAATTTAACTACATAAAAAAGATGGAGACATCCTCACACAAAGAGGATTGCCCTGTCATATTTACTTTACATATTTATGTTATTTTATTGGTGAACTTACACATCCTGTTGAGGCTACAATCTAGTATGACAACTGGGACCAAAGTCATACAAAGAAAACTTGAAATAAGAACTTATTTAATAATGTTTGATATTGAATTTATGAATGGAATCGTTTTAATCACTATAAACTTAATTTATGTTTTTTATCATTACCTTTTTTCATTTATGGCTCATATGGTAGGCCAGCCACCAGAGGCATGAATGTGAATCTCTTTGAATGTTCCTTTCTTGTTTTTTGAATTTCTTCCCTGAAATGCTAATGTTTTTTTCTTTTTTTGCTTATCTTCTGAGAGCTTTGACTTGTTCAGTTCAAGAAACTGTATTAGTCTTGATGGTTTTGTTCAGTGTATAAAAATATATATATATATATTTTTTTTTTATTCATTTTTTGCCATTTCTTAAATAAACCCTTCTATCATGATGTTGTATCATCTTTGTCTAATACATTATTAATTATTTATATTGATGGTACATTATCTGGTCTTTTTTACCCTTAATACATCTATGGTTATAGAAACAAGTATGTGTGGCAAGTATACGTGGCCAAAAATGTTCACTAAACATTGTTGTGTTTTCATTGTTCATCATCATTGTTGTTTAAATGCTTGTTAAAATAAATTCAGTAGATATAATCATTATGTTACTGAAGCAACTCAACTCAAATAGGTGATGACTGCACCCTACCCTAACCCTGTTACATAAAATAATAACCACGATGAGATTACACTTAGGCCTACAACCAGTGTGCGAGACCCCTTGATTGACACTTGAGGACGGGTGTGTGACGGTGTGTGAAAGCCTCAACAGCAAAGTTTTGGGGTCTCTAGAAAAATCTTAAAAAAATTATTTGTCACTTGCAATTGTCACTAAAATGTATTTTAAAAGCTTACTATGTCCAGTATTCATTATTCAAATTGTAAAACATTTATTCATATGAATACTCGCCATCCACGATCGATTAACTAGTGGACAATCTCCCCCATACATATAAAATAAGATATATCTATGATCTCCCCTCGCTCTACCCCTGCCGTACCTGTTCATTCTGCTATTGTGAGAAGGCCACCGGGTATTTCGCACACTGCCTACAACTGATAGTCAGGCTAAAACCATGGATGTATTGAGACACATAAACCAACTGGTTTAACAACTTAACCCGGCGACATAATGTTGTGAAAAAGTGTTGTGCCCATGGATGTATAATAAGAGGTTGTGCCCTGTGCTTTTGTCCCACGTGTTAGTAAATAGTGTACAACTAATACTATGTTAAATTCTGTTTATGTCGTGCTACTAACTACTAGCCGATAGCCGGTTGTTTGGGAACACAGACGTTAATACATCCATGGTATAGGCTTTACAGCATATAGCCCATGGATGTATTATAAGATAATAAAAGTGATGAATTACAGCCAATATCATTATTACAGCCACATCCAGCCAGCAGGAAGCTGGCAGAACTGGATATGTCATACATGAGTGCACAGGGCGGCATAGTCCCATGGCTCTAATGTGCTTTCATAGGAAAATAACTCTGGATTCAGCTTTTAGTGAATTTTACATGTTTTATGACATAATGATTTAATTAAGGGCTATTGAAGTGTTCATACTGGGAAGTTGATGTACCTCAAAAAAAATCTGCTGATTTACAGATGTCTCTTTCACAATGTAAGTCTATGGGAAAAAAGTGCATCACATGATGGACCCGGAAGTTGTTATTCCATGGTTTGGCCACTATGTCAAATTGGCTTCAAAGCCTGGTGCACTTCCTGGGGGCTTGCTCTAGGCTAGAGGCAACACACAAACGCACCACACCCACACACTGGAAAGTGCACGAGCATTAGGGCATTTAAAATCAAATGTATCTATTTGTCACATATATGTCACATTTCTATGGCACCCTGTTTAGTTTCAAGACCCAATAGCGAGGGAAGCCATGTCTCAAAAGAACTTTACTGGCTGTTTTGCATGTAAACTTTTTCTTATTTGTGTGTCAGATACAGTCAAAACTCTTAGCTATTGGGACAATCTGTCTGTTTATCTTATATTCATCTCCTTGTGTAAAATGTATATTACATTCTAGACAGTACTGTAGAAGTAAAGACTAACTTAATGTCAGTCAGTGCTTCTTATTTTGACTGTTCTAGTAGAGTACTATCCATTTTTTCTGACCATGATTTTCTCTTTAGATCTGGACCTGAATGATTTTTTTAATAACGATGGCACCACCACCAAAGCCCCCTCCAAGGTTGCTCCCAAGACCACCAGAGCCACGGTCAAGCCAAAACCTAAGCCAGGTGAGAGAGTGGGGAGGGCCATGTGATAGGAATGGCTAGTGCAACCTCAACCTGGCTTTTTTTTCTTTATCCCCACTAACTTATGTTATGTTAAGTTAGTACAGCTATGTAAAGTTTGTCTCAATCATCAAAGCCAACACCCTGGGGCTAGGTTTCTCACTACAAAACTGGATTCGCTACAAGAATGCCAATCAATCTTTTTATTTGTTTCACTAAGTTTAGTTACAGTATTTGTTGTGTTGCAAGATGGCTTGTAAGCACATTGACTTTTTGTCTGCAGTGCTTGTAGTAATACTAGTTAACGATCGGCTGCTTATAGGACTTCTCCTTCATTAAAAAAACAACCTAACATCCCTGAAAAAAGCAGAAAATCTAGACTTGATTTCTAATATGTTAGATGTGGTTCTTCGGATCACATTTTAGAATTCTCACATACTCATACTATTTTTAAGCCTGGTGTAGGCTTGACATCCAATAGTGTCCGCTAGTGTCCTTACTTTTGCATCCTTTATCTGTATTCTGTCTCTTTGTCTGTACCTATCACAACTAACTGGCTGAGTACTGGCTTGCTCTAACAGATGAGAGCCAGAGCTGGCCTTTCCCCACCAGGCATCCAGACTTGCTGACCCACTCCAAATCCCCTGTTGTCACCAGACTGCCCCCTAAAGGTCTGCCTGATTGGTACCGCTAAAATGAAACACTTACCGGATCCATCCACAACCATCTTTTTTTGTTTCTCTTTAATGCCATCAGTACCAATTGTCCCACTGAACCCAATCCTCCATCATATTGTGTTTTGTCATTTGTGTGCACTCAATTCAATCAAAGAGTGAAACAAGAAAAAAAAAGGCTCATGCGTTATCTCAGTTCTGGCTCAAAGAAAAACCTTGAAAACCTTGCTTATAAAGGCCAGGATATACTTCAGCGAAGGTACACGTAAATCTCTATGTGTATAGATATGGAGAAGGTGTTTGTGGGTAATTATCGCTCCCAGAGGCTCACTAAGCAGCTAATGTGCACACTTCCAAAATCCTAACTGCGTTGAGCCACGCCATTGTCCCTGGTGTCATAACTACTCTGATTGGTTCATTAGGGAAGGAAATACAATAGAAGAATATCCGGTAGACGTCAAAACACACAGAACCAAACAACAGCGAATAACAGGTATATGAACATACGAACTTGGCATATTGAAGGATAGAGATGGAGCAGGTTGAGGAGCAACTGTGTTTCCTGTGTATTTTGGTTTCGTAATTGCAACACTGCCAACATGTGTGCAACGTGCTACTATGTTGGCAGAGAGCTACAGTATGTGCACAACAGCAGGGGGGGCTCAAAAATGCACGCATACATGCGGACGTTGAAATATATTCCAGCCTTAACTCACTGCTAAATCTGTCCCTCTGTGCTAATGGACATGGTCAATTTAATGTTTGATAGAGTGATACACCTGCCTATGTTTTTGGCTGGACCGCAACAGCGAGGTCTGTCACTGACTGACTGACTGACTTACTGACTGAATTCAGATAGAGGGTAGGAAGTGAAAAGCAGAATGGATGAGATGGAGGAAAGACCGTACTGTTAGTTTAGACGATATTACGAGAGAAATGTATAAACAGAAAATCACAACATATGTTAGACATGATCCTTATGTACTGTATATACATCTGCCCTCTAGTGACAAGGCCACAATTTCGCACATCTAGGGGTGGGCGATACCACATGAGTTTGCAGACTAGTTAGTTAGTTAGGCCTTTGTATTCCTTTCGGAACATAGGGCATTGATGAATTGTTTCCACCCTCTCCTGTCTTGGGCCTTCCTCTCCAGCTGTTTCCACATCAGTCCCTTCTTCTTGAATTCTTGCTCTGTGCTCCTTCTCCAGGTGTTTCTGGGTCTTCCTCTGCCTCGCTTGCCTTGTGGGTTCCAAGTCAGTGCCTGTTTGATTATTGCTGTGTTGCTTCTTCTTAGTGTGTGACCAATCCAGCTCCACTTTCTCCTTATCAGCTGTACCTCCACTGTATCTTGTTTGGTGCGTTCCCACTGGTTGATGTTGCCAGAAGATTCCGAGGATGCGTCTAAGGCAGTGGTATATGAAAGTCTGCAGTTTATTGATGATGTTTGTGGTGGTCCTCCAGGTTTCGGATCCATACAGCAGTATGGTCTT
>OMKK01032459.1:30882-47030 GCA_900302305.1 Polymixia japonica | reverse complement strand
CCCCGCATAGCAGCCGAGATGCCACACCAGGGTGACTCCTACTGTATAAAGCACACAAGGAAGGAGCAGGTAAACTGAGTGCGATAAGACTCAGGGAGACGCACGGAAATGGCCAAATAGAAACACAAGGAACAAGACCTTTGGATTGTTTTCCTCACAGAATTTGTACAGAAGTGGATCGGGTCTTGGTTTAAAAAGCAGCATCCACCAAGAACATGAAGAAAATGACTCTGTTACAGAGATAGCCATGCCCATGGACTATTATTATATTGTGTACATTTAAAATATGTGATGCAAATAAAGTTTTATATTTTTTATTTTGCTGGTCAAACAAACATTAACCAATAATGGTCTGCCTGTCTGCACAAGAGCAGGAACAGCCAATATTTACAGCCTTTACAGTCCAAAAACAATCTTAATATAGACCTCATTTCTAATGAGAAAAAACCCACAGAACCAGTTATACCTTATCTGGCTTAATGGTGCAGTATACCTAGATGTGATGCTATGATTCATAAAGATGTAAGAAAAGATTTATTGACAAAAGTGTATGTGAATATATTTACTTTCTATACAGAGTATATATTTGAGGGTTCACTGAGTAATTCTGTATAGTGTCCATATTCAATTTTATGTGACTACATAGATAATTAAATAAATCAGTTCCTAAAGCCGTCTGTGTATGTAAACGGTGAGTAAAACGTTAACTGTTATCATGCCAAATTATGGAAGAGGAAACTACTACAATAGTAAAAAATGTTTCGAGACAGACAGGCCTCATTTTTTAATGGTTTTTATGGCTATCATTTGAAACGTACTATATATCCACTTTGGGGGAAATGAAATATTGTATGAAGGACATCATTCGATATCTCTAAAATATACAGGATTCATGTAGACATTTTATAATGTTGTCTACCAAGGACCTAAGTTACCCTACTATCTTATAAAAAGAACCAGAACTTGTTTTGAGTTTGTGCAATCAATCATTTTGTAAAGGTAGATGTCCCGTTTTTGAAATGGTTGCCATCTTATTTTGTAACGACTCCTCGATTCATTCCTTATCATGGGCGATGTATATTTAAACTCCTACTGACTGTGTCAAACTAATCTGGGGATATATGGGATTAATAAATCCCATTTATCCTATATCAGATGGTGTAATAAACCCATTACAGTATACAGTCCGGAAGGTTCATGTTCAACAACGTTAAAGTTGTTTTTTTTTGGTCAGGTGTTCAACTTGCATGTTCCTGGCAAACCGACCCGTGAGACAACTAAGAATTACACTACACGCTACCATTTCACACATCGTGTTGTCTGAATGACTTTTTGTGATATCTCTGATTGACTGCGAGTGTACAGTGTCTCTATATATTGGCTTTTTTTTTGTACCATACTCCAAGATGAATGTGCGTTGCGAGGACAGCTGTTAAGCTTGTGTGTTTTTGCCCTCCGGAGGAACACAGGTGAGGAAGAGGCGCTTCACTGTGTTGTTTTGGCCTAACAGTACGCATTTCTTACTTGGAGTTGTAGAAGATGTTTGTGTGGTCAAATCTGTTGTTTTTGCTACTAAAAGATAAATCTTAAAGTATCCTGAAACTGCCATGTTATGTCAGAGTATTATTTTACCACGATAATATTAACAGAGTTATACAGATTTTTTGTTTCACTCACATTTTCTACTCCGACATTTTGGAAAATACGCATTTTGGTAGTCTTACCCAGAGTTAGACGAGCAGATTGATACCATTTTCATCTCTGTACACCCAGAGTCCTGATGGGTGCAGTGAGTATTAGCTTCCTCTCGAGCCATAGTTCTTTGTTAGGACAAAAAAAAAAAAAGAGTAAAACACAGAGATCTCATTTCTGTGATTTCTTAAACGTAGTGAATTCCAGTGACGCAAAATTCAGCGCGCTGTTGCAGACGCTTGAGGGTGTATTTCCTCACTTTGGGGAGCTAAGCTAGCTGCCTCCAAACTCCAATCAGGATGCTAATGTGTTAGCATTTGCTCCGGACTCAACTTTTTACTTGGACGTACAGAAATGAAAATGGTACCAATCTGTTCGTCTGACTACCAAAATAAGTAGTTGTGAATACTTGACTATCTCTTTAACACAAATGCTTTTTCTTTTGCCCTGCTGTACATTTACACCTGGATCTGTCCAATACAACCACAGTCTTTAACTGGTAGCTCGACATGAGCACAGAGGGGCTAAGTGCCTTGCCCATCGACACCTCAGTGGTGGTTGTTGAGGGAAGGAGAGGGCATCGCTATCACATTCCCTGCATTTCCCTAGTAAGATTTGAACCAGCAACCTCCCAGTCACATGCTCACTTCTTAAAACTTTAGGCTACCACAGCCCTGACTTAAACCAGCTGTGTGAAGCATCTTGTGGGTTACCCTGAGTTCACTGCTATACGGGTCACACCAATACACACATACACACACCAACATGGTGACGTCCACCTCTTCGAAAACTAGAAGGAAATCCCAAATCCCAAGGAAATCCTGCTCTGAACTTCTAAGGCAACGTCACATTCCAGACTAAGATGTGTGACCCGTCTCAGAGCCCTCTGGTGACCCGCTGCGCAGAGCCCGCGACGTGGGACAGGAGGACTCTGAGCTAGTGTTGTGTGAGTAAGGAGGGCTTTAATGAGCTTCACCCGGGGAGATCAGGTGACCTCTGGAGAACGCTGTGGCCTCTTCACAAAGATAGTCTTGTTCAGTCTTGTCTTGTTGCTAAATAATTGGACATTAAGTTAATGGAAACGCTTTTCTTTTTCTTTTCTTTTTTCTGTCCACTGGTAATTCACCAGTCAATATTTCAACAAATGCAGATGATTCAGTCTCATTTTGTGAGAAGATAAACTTTGCTTTGATGTAAGCAATCACTCCTTAAGAGCGGACACTCAAACCCACGCTATGCATGAGTGCAATCAGGCTCTCTAGTACCGCTCTCAGTTCTGATGGATGTGACCCCCGGCTACCTCTACGTATCTGTATCGTGACCTTACAGGCAATGCAGCAACACATCATTAGATAGAAACCGTATCACGGTGTCCTCTCTTACATTGCAGAGGTTCTCTGCCTCAACCGTTCAACCCATTCCATCTGCTAACACTGAGACACAGAGAAAATCAAACAGATCTCAGATACTATGTTACAAGGCCTATTCACACGTGGCAGGTATCCAGTGGTATACACACACACACACACACACACCACTAGCTGCGTTCAAATCAACTCCCACAAAGCTGTGTGTAAAACCCAGGCGTTAAGAGACGGTAGAGCACACTATACATTTCCTATTATCCAGATCTGCCTGTCCTATTAACCACCGTATGGGTTTACCAATATCCAGCCAGCAAATCCCACAGTGGGATTGCTGAGGGCATTGGACAACATAACACACAATGGTGTTTGTCTGTGGGACTGTATTGCGACTGCAGAAAGAGAGAAGGGCGCGCGAGAGAGGAAGATGAGCCACGGGCCCCGGGAATCTTAAGTTCTTCCTCTTAAACAGAGAGAGGCAATCCACCTACAGCCAGTTTACAGGGTAAGTGAAATTACATGCATACTTATATTCTGATTATATTCTGAACACTCGAAGAGGTGGTGCGTGTAAGTGCCATATCCTGCTTGTGGTGACGTGGATAAGCTCATATCCAGAGATGCAGCTCTTATCCTGGGTTATGCCGATATGAGCAAGGATATTCAGGCACGCTGACAATTTATTTTTTTACCATGGTAATAATCAGGATATTTCGTCTTTTTATATACATGGGGATCATTATATCAGGATATGAAGATACATACAGACAGCTCATTCCGAGTCTGATCTGAAGCAGGGTGCGAGCTAGTATGCTAAGTACTTCTATGCACGTCAGAGCTCTTTAAATGCTGCTTGGTTCAACCCGGAGGCACTGCTCACAGCGATCCGCCGAGGAACCTGCAGCTCTACACATGGCCGTGAACTCTTCGCATCTGCAAGCAGCAGGAGACAGAAGGCGCACACAGCCAATTACTGGCAGAAACAAAAGCTTTGCATAGAGATGAGGACCCCCATACAGACATGCAGTATTCACATTCTAGTTCAAAGCATGCCAAAGTGCTCGTCAAGCAAGCTCGTTTTGACATTTAATTCAATTTGTTAGAATAGAACATGACAGTCGTGTCGTAATTACCAAGGATAAAAGGGACTCGATTGTGGCTGCAGTGGATTGCTGACCACCCTCCAAATACAAATTAAGCCAAGGGCTTAGTTAGACATGGGTTCTTCATGATGGGAGACTCACTGTAATCAAAGGAATCTTAATACTCGTGGTGATTGATCTATCACAGGTCAGTATTAAATATTCATAACATAGTTCTGCTCCTGCGGTTAAACAGAAGGGTCTGGGGGGATCAAACACTCGATATTGTATAAATAACGTGACAAAGGTATGTGTACTGTATGTGGAAGGCTAAAGAAAAAATAGGAGTGAAAGGTGAAATGTGTAATATTTTCTACCCACTAGAGGGAGCTTGTGTTCAACTGAAAACATTGAACCAACTGGTTTAGACTCAAGCTCACGGTGGTTCAGTGGTTGCCAGTTTCTCTACCTAACAACCACCAATCAACATTGACAAGATCAGTAATTTTCATTCACTGACTGAAGACACACTGACTGAACTGGCAACAGACTAACTGAGAGATGACCGTGGGAAGGAGAGGGAGTGTTGTTGTGTCAGGCGGACAGGTTGTGTCGGGCATTTTTTAAAACTAGAAGTAAATAGTTTTTTTTGGGGGGGGAGCAATACTTTTAAGTAAATACAGATCATAAAAACTGATGACTAGTCATCTAATGAAAATAATACCATAACACAGAGTTACTTTTGCAAATATAAGTGATTAGTTCTCACTCCAAACTTTTATTGAAGAGAAAATAGCATTTTGACATGGAAATTATAGACACTAATACAATTTGTACACAATATTGGAATAATGGTTGATACTACCTGTAGATGGTGATGATACTATCATGATTTAAAATTACAGTCTGTAAATTGCAAATAATTCAAGTTAAACTCGAAATTCTCACCCATTCACACCTGGGAGTTGCCCATTAACAAGTCTTCCACCACTGGCCACTGAGCAGCTCCACTGAAACAATAGTTATTTAAGTGCTTTTAGTCTGAGATTTTAGTCTGAGATTCAAAACAAAATGTATGGCATGCCATTTTGAGAGTAATATTTTTGTATCAAAGATTAAAAAAAATGGACAAAAACTAAGAGGGAACAGGTACTGATTCTCAGGAACAAAAACTCTGGCGTGAAAACTTTTTTTTAATGCCCCATGAGAGGCGTAGCTCAGTGATCAATAGTACTTCTGAAAAATCCTGAACTTCGCCTCTAACAGAATATGACGCTCGAGTTTCTGCTAGAGAGAAACTGCAGGCCCCGGTCCTCCGAAAATGCCCGCAGAATGTTAAGCTACTCCAGAACGAATTATTACCCCATAACGCCAAAAAATATATATGTGCATAAGTTACCGGATCAGTGTGTTGGTTCTAGTTTCAGAGTAATTAGGTGACTTGCCTGGAGTAATGCATGTAGCCGTGATGACTAAAACATGAAAGCTTAAGGGAAGCTATGAGTGCTCCAGAGCCAGAGGGAACGCCCCCGGGCCATGCAACCAATGCATGGAGGTCTTCTACTTACAGAGCAGAGCTGTGTTCCGCTGCAGTGGGAGAGAAGGTCGTTCTGCTCAAGCAACCCGTCGAGTCTTAGTTACAGTTGTATAGTTGCACGTCTTTTTTTTTTTTGCTTTTTGCTATGCAATGTTTATCTGGTCTGAGACTATGGCAGTACGGCAATCTTACGGCTTGTGAATTCAAGGTGAATTTTTAAAAAAAAAAAGCCCTCTGGTATCCGAAGTTACAAGAACGAGCCCTGAGATAGATGCCAATTGAGTGGCAGATGTTGTTATATATATACAGATGAAAAATGCAACGGAGTACTGATAGCTGATATCTTCAGTGATATCTCTGGAATAAATTCAGATCCTAGTTATTTACGACTGTTATTTCTGGCACACGGGAATTTTCCCGACGTGTCAGCAGTCCACATATAGTGGATCTCTACCGCCCTCATGTGACCAAAGCCAATTCCTACACAAAGTCCATGCAGTACGAAGCACTCATTGCAGTGCCCACTCACTTGTTTGCATACATTTAGAAGTAGACTTTAGACTTTATACACAAAAATGACCGGTCTTAAATGGGTCTTCTAAATTCAGCATTAACAGAGATATAACTTAACACGAAACATGTAAACTTAATGTCTTACCATGATCGCATACAAAACCTGATTGAGAAGCAAGTTGATCCATATTTGTTCACTACAATGTTAGAGTATGCTATCATTGTACAATCAACTAAGTTTCAGGGTTATTGTAGTTTTGCATTGTGTATTCGTTTTTATATATCATTTTCTATTTTGATTTCAATTTCAGTTCTGTTTTTAAGAAAGACAGACAGACAAATAGCTCATCATAGAGGATTTACATTTGCAGTTAATCTATGTACCATATTTGTTTTAGTAGAATTTGGCAACTATGTATACTTTAAATCAGGACAGGAGAGCTGATTGCTGGATAGTACAGCATGTATTTAAATGATTTACTGGCCCTTTCAAGTGACCTATTTAAAGTCTAATTTGTTACATTGCTATTTTTGTCTTCTAAATGTGTCATGACTGTCATGATCTCCCTACAGACATTAACTAGGCCTAAATATTTAAGTTAGGGGCTCTGCGTAATCTCAGTGGTGTTGTGTTTCATCATGATCCTTTCTAACATGACGGGAGGCCTTTGATATTGAGACATTTTGGGATTTGTAGTACGACAGCAGTATTTAGTAACAACAGTTTACCACCGATTAAAAAACACGCCTGTGTCACTTCTGCAGGGGCACCTTGGCCCAGGTCATGGGAGCTTGTTAGAGAGAAATAAATGTGTATCCTACATGGCCCCGGGCTGGCTGCCAGTCCCAGCCAGCTGTCTGTCTTGCCTGTGCCGTTGTCTGCATCTGATGAGGGGATCATGCACAAACAGTGCTGGTGTGCTTTTCAACTGTTTATCCAGCGCGGCAGGGACAGCCTTCAAATTTAAAGCTGCCCATCTGTATTCTAACCTCGCAGTCAACATGTCACGGAGCCAAAACACTAAACTTGTCCTTGTACCAATACGTATGGCGGACATTGTACATGATGCTCTCTGATGTTGTGTACAATAATAATGTGTACTTTATTGTGTGCTCTTTTGCCAATAATGCACTTTTCAAGTACTGACCATTGAAGGATTGGTGGAGCTTTTGTTTTTTTTTTAAAGGAAAATCTATTTGCATCACATTGTGTGATGACGCTCAAACATATACAACAATTAAAACCACATTTTTGCACTATTTGTGTTTTTGTTTTTTTTTAACTTATGAAACCCTACACTACACTCACATGACAACAGTGATACTCTAAATTAGAAATAAAATCTTACCAATACTGTGTATGTAAAGGAACAGGTTTGTGTTATGCTCATGAATATGGACAATTAAGTCACGATCAAGTAAAGTCAGTCAAGTCACCAATAAATAAAATCTAATAATGCTCTTTTTGGAAAATATTTAATGAATCGTGGGTACACTAATATTCCGTTGTAAAAAAGCATTGTATCATATGAAATCTAAACTCTCAACCTATGTCTTCACGTTTTCAGTGGACCCCGGTTCTAGTGTCCAGAACCAAGCCCCTGTCCGTGACGTTTGCTGCGCCTGCGCAGTAGCGCCGTACTGCAGTGCTCCATCCTCCAGCCAGACCGCCATGCAGCCTGGTACGCGCACGGGAAACGTGTGCGGGGACGCGGACGCGTGTGTGACTCTTTTTTTTTTTTACCAACGTGCGTGCGCGTGCACGTAACCAACGGCAAATATTAATTTTCGATCACGCCGAGGCCAACATGCAGCAAAAGGCTGCATTTAATTAATCTAGGGGACACTGTCTGAAGGAGGACGCTGCCTGCTGGAGGTATCCGGGTCGCTGGATCGTCATGGCCTCCGCGCCGCGGACCAATGAGAAGCCAAGGAAGTCCTTCTCGCTGCTCTTCTACAAGGCCGTGCGGGACCTGAAGCCCGTCTGGATGTTAGAAGACATGCGGACGATGGAGACCTTCTACCAGGAGGACGACGCGACCCAGAGGACCTACAGCCCCTCGGAGGCGCTGCTGTACGCCATAGTGCACGACCACCAGGCCTACGCCCGGTACCTGCTCAGTCACTACGCCGACGCAGCCCTCGCCAGGCCCGGGGAGAGGTTCTGCTGCTGTCCGTCCTCCGCTCCGCATTTGGCGATGGCCGTGCGGTACGACAGGCGTTATATACTGGGTGTCATATTACAGGAAGCGCACCGGATGCCCGGGGTGCCCTCGTACATGAACAGAGGGGGGTGTTTTCATGTGGAGGACGGCAAGACCCCGTTGCATTTGGCGTGTGAACTCCTGCGACCAGAGGCGGTTGTTATGCTTTTGGGGAGCGGCGCGTCGCCCCACGCACAGGACCACAGCGGCGCCACCCCGTTAGACGTGGTGCTGGAGCAGTTCAGGGACCTCAAGGTGAAAAGCAGCGAGGGGAGGCAGTGTCTGGACAATCTGTTGATGTTTATGTCTGAGGTTAATTTCAAAATGAAAAGCGCTCTCGATAAGGACCCAGAGGGCTGGTCTAAGGTTCTCGGCGAGGACGTATTTAAATACCTCGTCGGGAAAAGTCCAGCGCCCCTGGTTCTCAGTGCTATGCAAACCATTCTGAAACAGCTCAGCCCTGCAAAGTTCCCAGACAGCCTGCATGACCTGCCTATACCTTCCTCACTGAAACCACTAGGCCTTCCCTCCTGCCCACGGGAGAGGTTGAGACTTGTATAGCATGGATAAACACGTTTGGCTGATGAGATATAACTTTATTTATCCTCCTGGGTAAATTACATCAATAATGTAATCCATTGTAAGAATCTTTTAATGGTACTACTTTAGCATGATGTGTGTGAAGCCTGTATGATTATAATGCTACTGGTGTATCAGCCACTGTATGATTATAAAGGAAGTAGACTGGAAATGTACCTGGTAAAAAACATTTTTCATTTGGGACTAATTAATACATGGTCATCATGCATATTTTATTTTGACTATTTGTCAAATTATTTTGGTTGTACTCAAAGACAGTATTGTTTAAGAAAGTGTTTGATCTTATAGATCATTTAAAAAGACATTTCAAGTTACTTGATTTTGAATTGAATTGAAACAGCAATGCCTTTTAAGAAAATATGCATCCAAATGATTACAGTTTTTGACAAATTTACAACATGAATGCAATCCAGTGTTGTCCTCAATATGTTGGTTGTCATTGTTCAACTTGTCATTTCTGAACAATAAATTGGTAAATATTGCAATATCCATAATTTGAGACGTTTACCAAAACACAATATGATGTAACTATCCTTTGTGCCATAATCCAAGGTGAGCGTTCACATAGAGGCCTAATTCAGAAAATACCATAGAGAACATCAGGCTACGCCACCATTAATCTACAGGACCGTAAAACAGACAGTATTATTCCCCAGCTGTCTACTCTAGTTTTCAGAGTGAGTGTGAGCAAGTCATTGGAGTGATCAAGCGGGCATCTTCCTTCACTGATGTTTTCGTTGAATTAGACCCAGGACACCTCATGAAGGATCAACAGTGGACTCCAACGTCCTGGAACCACTTACTTCTTAAGTCACATGAGGGTCGAACCTGCTGCCCCGCTATCTGTCTCCAGAAACAACACCTTAGCATCTGCACTGCCAACCATACCAGTTTAATGTCTACTTGTAAACGCTCCTGCCTTCACCTTAATGAGGTTCAGAAGCATTTCCACACTATTTTCCAGAGAACTGTCGATCACACAGGTTATGTCCGTATGCTACACACCACACCCTCCCTCTGTGCTGTCAACCTTACTTAAGCACACACCCTATCCCCATCCACTTCAGCTCTACGGTGAACTCTATACCTCATTTGTTTTTGCACCAGTTTGCATAGATAACAATGGCTTATTCTTAACCGAGACAACAGTTGCCACATGACCTGACAGTCAGTGATCTTGTCCAGCTGGTTTTCTTCTGTAGCTCATCCTGCTTTTATTCAATGTCATTTATGGAACTCGAAAGCCATTATCCAGCAATGAAGGATGGCCTCATTCTGCCGATCTCACCAAGCCAAGAATGCTGCTGTGGCATGAAGATTTAAAATGACTCTTAATTATGGATCAATTATGGTTTGAATAGTTTTAATTCAGTATGTTGACATTTTGATCTTTTAGGGTGGATCTTCAAGGTTCGTGAGGACTCTGGCATGTCGCTCAGCTTGACTCACTATGTGACTGTGTGTAAAGCGACCTTGGGTACCTTGAAAGGAGCTATATAAATTAAAAGCTATTATTATTATTATTATTATTATTATTACTACAGCCTGGTAACCATGCATATCAATGATCTACTCAGAAGTCAAAAGGTTAGTAAAAATGTTCTTTAGAGGCCCTTTTGAATGAGAAACAAGGACATTTGAATTACTTTTCAAATGTCATTCTTTTACTAAGTATCTTGACAACATCTCTACTAAAACCTGTTGCATTTTTAGGTGTTCGACAAGGTGGAAAAACCTCCACTTACATACTGTAAGACAGAGTCAAATCCCACACAAACCCCAATTCCCGTAATCCCACAGCCTTCACCCAACTCAACCAGTGCACCTGTTAACAATCAGGGAATCACTCATTCATTCATCACTATTACCCAACAAACCAAATACTAACATGCTGCTTATACATACAAAGCCTCCCACTCTCACATCATTAATCCTTCAACTGCCAGTACATTTATTAATGCTTTTCTTTCCACTGCAACTGGCCCGGCTGTCTATCATCACACTGATGAGCAGCTGAACTAGCTACTCTGGACGCACCACTTAAAGGGCTAATTCTACTCCCCCTGGCAAATTACAGGTATTCTACAAGATTATGAGGGATTTGTTGAGAAATTACAATGCAAAAGATGCAAGAGTGATATATTGCTTCACCCTGATCACTGAAAATGATTACAATTTCTCCTTAAAACTCATTTTTACAGAGCTGCTTTTAATGCCTAAATGTCCGCAAATTTAATTTACCTTCTGTAATTGTAACTGTCAAGTCTATCTTCGTGATTTTCTCTGTATTGTCTCTGGTACTGTGACCTGTGAAGTTGCTAGAGGTGCTATATAAGTAAAGTTTATTATTAATACATTAAGTTGCTTGCAGTATCCCTAGACTGCTATTTAAATATTTTTCTTACTTCAGGTAATTTAACTAGTGTCTGAAGTCACCTTGTTTCAAGAATTTGGTTGATTCAAGTTTCAAGATATTATTATGTAAAAAAAAAAATGTTTAAATAAAGGCGCATCGGGATCAATTGGCAGGTGTTCTAACATTTTAAGAGTAATAGGATTTTAAGAAAAAGTACAAGACCAAATGATATGGATAATAATATGGAAGAGCATCCTGCAAGCAGCACAATCATGGGAGATGAGGGTGGACCTGGGACGTAAACTACACTTTCCCCAGGTTGTCCAAACATCCCTGAGGCCATATGGTCTGAGGAAGCAAGGAAAATCATCCTGATTGAACTTACGGTCCCGTGGGAAGATGGTTGTGAAGAGGCCTCAGAGAGGAAAGCCACCAAGTACCAGGACCTGGTCCAACAATGCAGGGACAAGGGGTGGCAAGCCTGGCTATTCCCAGTTGAGGTTGGCTGCAGGGGTTTCCCAGCGCAGTCTGTGTGGAAGATGCTCACAGCCCTGGGAATAGCTGGAAGGGACAGGAAGAAGGCTGCTCGCAGGTTGGGGGAGGCAGTAGAAAGAGCCTCTTGCTGGCTTTGGAATAGGCAAGAGGAGTTGAGCTGGAAGCCAGGAGAAGATGGGCAGTGACTGGCCATCACTGCTGACCCGCCAACTGGAGGGCGTTGTGGTTAAGGGTCGAAACACCCAAGGAAAGTTGGATGCCACATGATGACATCTTCTCCTGGCCGAAAGCCACAGTCACGAAAGTGACTGAATAATTGTGCACCGATGTATTCAATAGTAAATCCCCTGGGACCCCAGTGACTTCCAGGAAAGGTTGGATGGCAACCAAGGAAGATTGGTGACTCTGGAAAGACAGATGACCTCCAGGAAAGACTGGCGCAGGTGAGTGAGGCTAGCAACCTCATTCATAGCACTCGCAAGAGGGCACCAACAAAAGCTACAGAACAGAATAATGAGCAATACCCCCAGAGGCTCCCAAGAGGGGGGGGGGATAACGAGACGGCTCACCCAAACCACACTCACAGCGGAAGTGTTAGAAGCTGTGCCATTGCGGGAAGGTTTGCAAGAATGTAAGGGGACTTAAGATACATCAATCCAGGACCAAATGTGGAAGAGGGGAGAAACAGATGCAGCACACAGTGGAGACACTTGGTGAGACGCAGGAGGACTCCAGTCAGGAAGCACCCCATAGTACAGGAGACCTCTCAGCAGCTGTTCCACCCCCCAGCTACAGGAGGGACCCTCCTAATACCACCCCAGACACCCAACCTGCAAGAGGGAAAGTGAAATGGCCCCCAGCGAATGACAACACAGGATGGAACCAGTTGGACCAGGACCTTGACAGGGTTCTAGAGGCCACATTAGCCGGAACAGCTGAAAGGAAAATTGACAGCATGACAACAATGGTCTTCAATATGGCCAAAGAACGATTTGGCACTGAGGAGAAGAATGGCACCAGTGGAACACCTGGAAAATGGCTCAACAGGAGGGCGAGAGAGATCCTGCAACTGAGAAGGGAAATTAAGACTCAAGTAGTTCAAAAGAGCAAGCGCAGAAGAAAAGGAGGGTATAAAAGATCTGACCAGTGGACTTCGAGGGCAACTCTGCAGACTGAGACGGGCTGAGAGGTCTCGGAGACTGAGGAAGGAGAAGGAGGCCAAGCGAGCTCAGTTCATAAAGGACCCATACAGGTTTACCAAAACTTTGTTGAGGGAAGCAAGATCTGGGAGACTGACCAGCCCTAAGGAGGTCGTAGAGGAGTTCCTCAAAGAGAGCCACAGTGACACCCGTAGGGGCGAGACTTTGAACGTGAACCCGAAGGTTGACAGGACTGAAACCCCTGAGGAAGAGCTTGATACCAGTGAACTATCATGGTGAGAAGTTCAAGACATTGTACGGAAAGCCCGATCAGCATCTAAGTATACAAGAAATGCCGATGCTACTCCGCAGGCTGTGGAAGCTTTTGCGGAGGGTATGGACAAAAGGCATCATCTCATCATCTTGGAAAAGAGCAGAGGGCTGTTTTGTACCAAAGGAAATGGACTCTTCTGAGATCAGCCATTTCTGTACCATCTCTCTCCTGAGCGTCGAATACAAGATCTTCTCTGTCCTGGCCAGAAGAAAGACTACGTACATGGTGAAGAACAAGTATGTGGATACAGCAATCCAGAAGGGCGGCATCCCAGGCTTCTCTGGGTGTTTGGAACACACAGGTGTCCTCAACCAGCTGATCCAGGAGGCCAAGTCTAACAGTTGTCTGGCTCGACTTGGCCAACGCATATGGATCAATCCCTCATGACCTCATCTATGCAGTTATGGAGCACTACCATATCCCTCACCACATCAGGGGACTGATCACCAGCTACTTCAGAGGATTCAAGTTACGGTTCAAGACTGCCCAGTTTACAACCCAGTGGCAGGACCTTGAAAAAGGAATCGTAACAGGTTGCACCATCTCCCCCATCTTGTTTATCATGGGAATGAACTTGCTCATAACAGCGGCACGGAAGGAATCCAGAGGGCCGATCATGGAATCAGGCACCCGCCAACCCCCAATAAGGGGCTTTATGGATGACCTAACCATAACAACCTCATCCCATGTACAAGCAAGGTGGACCCTGAAGGCACTCGATGACGTGGCAACATGGGCACGAATGAAGTTCAAACCAAGGAAGTCAAGAAGCATAGTGATAAGAAATGGGAAAGTGACCAGCAGGTTTCAGCTCCAAGTCCAGGGGGAGATTATACCAACAATTGAGGAAAACCCAGCCAAATGCCTAGGGAAGTGGTACGATGCCTCTCTTAGTGACAGAGACAGCGTATCCAGGACAGAGAAGCAGGCAGGTGGATGGCTGAAGAAGATAGATGGATCAGGCTTACCAGGAAAGTTCAAGGCCTGGCTCTTCCAGCATGGTCTGCTACCAAGGCTCATGTGGCTTTGACCTTTGACAATTTATGAAGTGCCTATGACATCAGTGGAAGGTGTTGAGGCGTGTGAATAAACATCTTTGCAGGTGGTTCGGAATTCCACCAAGCTTCACGTCAGTAGACCTACACATCAGGTCTGGACAGTTACAACTACCCCTATCATCAGTGGTCGAAGAGTTCAAGGTGGCGAAGTGCAGGGCTGTGATGATGTATTGCAATTGGATTTGGGCGTGGCATGCTGGCTTGATAGCGCCCCCTAATATCTTTTAGCATTTTTGAGGTGCTTGGGGAGCCTGAAAACTCACAAAATTTTGCACATGCCTCAGTCGTGGCGAACGTCAATATCTGGTATGGGTCTTGGGCATGGGTGTGGCAATTTGGCTCTATAGTGCCCCCTACAAATTTTCTAAATAAAAGCCCCCACCTTTACCTTTGACGTAGATATAGGATATTTGGTAGGCATATGTACCATCTCCAGACTTAGAGAAAAGCCTCTTGGAGCCACACCCAAGCCCAACAGGAAGTCAGCCATTTTGAATCTACTTTGCAATTTTTTCAGTTTTTGCCATTTGCATTGTACTTTAATGAACTCCTCCTAGAGAATTAAACAGAGCGACTTCAAATTTGGTAAGTTACATCTAAAGACCTTTGCGATGCTAAATTGCGAAGCTTTTTAGATTTCATAGAATGTCTTTGATGTGGCGTCCCTGTCAATTTGCATGTTTCACCATGAAACAGGAAATTGTTGTAACTTGAATGTACATTGTCCAATCTGCCCCAAATTTATCATGCTTGATAAGAGTCCAGGCCTGAACACATCTAAGTGTCAATATTGAGTCATAGCACCACCTACTGATAACAGGTGCTAGAGAACATTAATAGCGAGTGTTCTCTAGCACCACATAGTGGACACAGGAAGTGATATTTAACTCCTTCATGCAATGTCCTATGTTTAGGAAAATGCATATGCATGTCAGACAACCTCCACCAAATGTATTGCTGCATTATTGACCCACTTGTGTAGCACCACCTACAGGCAACAGGAAATGATGCCTAGGTATCACATAGTTCATCAGATATATCAGCAATTTCCAATCATTGACTGTATATAAATATGTACGACATGACAGCTCCCCAAAAGTGAAGCCAAAATATCTCAATCGCCCCCTCGTGGTTGGCTGCAGTATATGTAACACTTATAAAGGGATTAATAAATAATATTGATTATAAAGATATTACAAATTTGGATTTAAATGCATGTATGGACTAGTTATAGGTTCGTCTACTGGAGCTCAGTGAAATGTTTAAATGAGACAAAGGCAAGGGTTTGAATTGTAATGCCAGCTTTAGTTTTTGAAAAATAGAAAAAAACAATGAAATAAACAAATAAAACTGACAAAACAATGGATCACAATGTTATATGTAAATATCACTTTGGCCAAATATCTCTCTCAGGTGCACCTCTTTTAACTTGAATTATCTATTTAAACCTCTAATTCTTCAAGTTATTCAAATTCAAGTATTCACAATAAACCAAAAAAAATAATAATCAGATCAAATTACAAACACCATTCACTTAAGGAGGATTTCCTACACAACAACCACAAGTTCACAGTTTCAGGTAATGAAGAGAGTATGTCGAATAAAGTCCGAAGTCCAAGATAAAATAAAATAAGTCAGTTCAGTGTTCCAAGGATGAAGAAGGGGGGGAATTCAGAAGAGAGGGGAACTATGTAATGGGGCTGTGTTGTGAGGGTGTCTGCAGTTACTGGCCTACCACACCGCAGAGTGTAGCAGAACCCGTCCAGTGACCATG
>OMKK01032459.1:5678-30862 GCA_900302305.1 Polymixia japonica | reverse complement strand
AAGACCAAGAAGAGCATCCTGCAGGCGGCACAATCATGGGAGATGAGGGTGGACCTGGGACGTAAACTACACTTTCCCCAGGTCGTCCAAACATCCCTGAGGCCTGATACGGTCATATGGTCTGAGGAAGCAAGGAAAATCATCCTGATTGAACGGTCCCATGGGAAGACGGATGTGAAGAGGCCTCAGAGAGGAAAGCCACCAAGTACCAGGACCTGGTCCAACCATGCAGGGACAAGGGGTGGCAAGCCTGGCTATTCCCAGTTGAGGTTGGCTGCAGGGGTTTCCCAGCACAGGAAGATGCTCACAGCCCTGGGAATAGCTGGAAGGGACAGGAAGAAGGCTGCTCGCAGGTTGGGGGAGGCAGCGGAAAGAGCCTCTTGCTGGCTTTGGAATAGGCGGGAGGAGTTGAGCTGGAAGCCAGGAGAAGATGGGCAGTGACTGGCCATCACTGCTGACCCGCCAACTGGAGAGAGTTGTGGTTAAGGGTCGAAACACCCAAGGAAAGTTGGACGCCACCTGACAACATCTTCTCCTGGCAGAAAGCCACAGTCACGAAAGTGACTGAATAATTGTGCACAGATGTATTCAATAGTATATATATATACACACACAGTATATGAACCTTATTCTCAGTGGAATGGTGACTTCCTCAGACATTGTGGTTTAACATCAGACACTTTCAGAGTGTTTTTCTAGTTAACAGCTTCTGCACAACACTTCCTTTCTGCATGTGCAGCATCAAGCACCATTCTGTGTCTGGGGTTAACGCTCACAAACGCTTTGTAGTCATGATGAGTGGGGGGCATGTTTCAACTTGTTCCAAACCCACAGGAAACTGACCTCAACTGAGTCAAAGCTCTAATGTGTGTTCCAGATGCTACGTGGGCTTTAAAGTTCACACTGCCCTTAGTCTCAAAACTATAATTATATTTATTATAATGGACATATAACCATACAATTTGACATGCATAAATCAATCTGAGCATATCCCTTGCCCGTATGAGTTAGTAGAGTCCACACTCAAGCAGGAGCATGATCTAGTCTAGTGAATAGAGAACACAGCCACGTACCTGCTGTCTCATCAAAACTCACCTGTCTTTTGGCACTTCAGTTGTATCACTTGCATTTTTCCCCATACGTTCCCTATGGGCAACAAGATACTGAGTTCTTAATATTCATACAATTTTCATAATATATGGACAACACATCAACCGTAACATCAACACAATAATTTTACTATTTTTACAAATTAATTGTGTATTCATATTAACAATAAAGAACATAGCAAAAGGAAAGATTTAACAGGTTTATAAAAAGCGGAAACTTTCTACTAAGAATTAGGCCAACCTTTGAACTATGATACCTATCTAGTCAACTACTTAATCTGGGGCAATGTCTAAACAAGTCAATCAATTTGAAAATGATACTGGTGCAGTTAAAGCCTGTATGCTAATTGTGATTGTATTTAGCTATAGCCTATAAGGGGGGTGGGGGGCGGTTCCGTTAAGTCTCTTTGGCCTATCACTTTACACTCTATGACCACATACTACAGCACAGTTTATGTGGTAAATAAACATTCATACTTTCATTGTGGGCATAAATTGAGTTATATTTACGAGAAACTCAATAGATTTCACTGGCTTTTGGAAATACATCGCTACAGTATAGAGCTCTTCAATGCCAGCACCTTCATGTGAACCGTATTCCGTGTTGTCATAGCTACCTCAGAGCTCTCTGCTCTTCCTCCAGTTGTTCCCTGACGCCCTTCAGTTCCTTCAGTAGGGCTGTGTCTGTGCCATTCACCCATGTGTACACCACATCAATAGGCATGGGCAGGCAAAGCCTATAGCAGAAAAAAAATAACACTGTACTGGGACAGTCCTCAAACAACAAAGCTCTGATCTCATGTTCCCCCCATCATGCACACACTTCTCTCATATAATATGAATACAAGTTGCATGATTGCATGCATGATTAAACTTCATCTAATGCACAAAATGCAGTCAGTTACATCTGCTCCTCTAAATCTATGCCTTTGGCTGGGTGTTTCTCTCACCTGCTTTGGAATGATTTCCCACCAACATTGTCTCTATAAGAGTCAAACAACACATGATATTGGTCCCGACTCCACTCCACCACCACCTGTGCAAAGAGGTGATACGGCATTGTAAGTATGTGTTTATATAACGTTTATCTTCCAGGATATGTAATCCTTATGTCAACTACACAGTAAATACAACCCACAACCGTGACAGCAGAGCTACATAGCTCTGCATGGTTTACACTGCGTCTTGAAAGAGACAGAAAGTAGCACACAAACTCTAATGTATTGTTAAACGTCTTAGAAATATATACGAGAAAGAGACTTACTTCTCCAAATTGGAAGGCGGAAACTATCATGAGAACAATCCCCCCAAAGCAGATATAGAGTCCATAGCGGTGGGACAGACAGGTGTATGTCTGTCTTTGCAAGAGCTTGAGCACCGAATTGATGATTACCATGGTTCTCCTTGGCAAAACATAGCATTGCATTCATTCAAAGAGCTTAAATAAACGTACTAATGGTAAGAAAATAGCAAATGCCCGTCTTCGTCACCTGACAGCTGTACCTAGACTGGAAGACACATGACAAAACATTGCACTTCCTCAACGTCGATGACGCCACTGTGTCGTCCCTGCGTACGAACTCTTTATCGCCCTCTAGTGGCCAGGAGACTAAATCACGGTCTTTTGTAGTTTAAACTTGTCTTTAGACTAGATTTTCGATTTCTACTTTGTACGTAAATGACTGGGCCTCCAGATAAAAGAACAGTGAATTACAAAAAATAATAATAATAAGCTGACTTTAAAAGAAAGAAAGAAAGAAAGAAAGAAAGAAAGAAAGAAAGAAAGAATAAAAATATCTGAGGCAGTGCAAAGAACTAGATTGATAAATGCATTTGCATGCGGCTTGGCCATATGGACAGGTTTTGAGGAAGAGACTACTGCAGCATCACCAAAGTGGCTGATAGTTATTGGTGGAGATGTATTCTTTTTTCACACAACCACGTGATTGCCAATAACACATTAACAGTAGAGAGGATTGTTCCTGGTTCAACATTTAAACTTAAACGAAACGTTGTATGGCTTCGTCTATTTTTTTTCAAGTCCGTCAATCAAGTTCACATGGTTCAACTTTCATTGGCAAGACTTCTCCGCTCAAATGTTTTGGTTCATGCAAGGAATGTGCTTTTTACCAGCATTTTTGGTTATCTGGTCCTCAAGCACATTCGTTATTAACTATATAATTGCGCTTTTTAGAAAGGATGTCGATCTAATCTTCCCATATATAAGGTAAGCAGCCCTACATATATTTAATATTATTTATTTTTTAAAAGGACGGGGAAATGAATCACCCTTTTCACACTAAAATTGTCAAATGTGAAAGCTTTGCTATGAAAAATATATATCATTACTTTATTTTGATCATTACTAATTACTGTGGAAAATCGCTTTAACAGTAGTGACAAAGCACAATGTAGGCTACAAAGTACAATGTTAGTTTCGTTTTCCGTTGCGTTCACTTGGTTAGTAGCCAGGTTCCAGCTGCTTAACAGAGGCACAACACCGTGGCAGCTGCATGCTTGTGTGACTTTTGGGTGACTTCAACCATGTCTAACAAATATAACTAAAAATGTGATTTTCGCTCCTCTCTTGAAAATAAGATGTTTATCTCAATAACATACTATCCACGGAGATGTTAAGATCTTTATGAGACTACAATAATAGAATAGAGCAATGCATTTCCATTGCGTCAAACTATATCCATAATCAATAGTTAAAATTTGTTATCAACAAAGGTCTTAATTTTGTAAGGATTCAACGATAACCTGGTTAAATTTAAGATTTTTCCTCTGAAGTGATATAGGTGCAAATCCCCCAGAGAGCTGCATTTTTGGCTTGATGACATCCATTGCTGCATTTACAGGTAAATCCACCAAACAGAAAAAAATACAATTTCTGTGACAAGGGATTATTTCACTCTTAGGCAACAAATTGGCCTTTCCCAAGGGAGGAACTATGTTTCCAAAAGTTTGAGTCATACTTCCCTATTTCACAAAATGAAAGCAGACATTTAGGGTTCATGATTTGGATAAATGGTCTGATTTCATAAAAAAAACAAATCACATATTGTATATATGTATATTAAAAATCCTCTGCAGGAATCGCCACCATATATGCCAGGTACAAGTTTGTGGAGAAACTCAATGAGGAAACACGTCTAGTGCGACCATCACTGAATAAGTTTTCTTTCTGGACTGGAATACTGGCCTGTTTAGGAATGAGTTTTGTTGCTACTTTTCAGGTATGATTTCTTTTTTGAGTGCAGATTTTATCATGTAAAAACTCTCATTTAATTTGTCATGGAATATACATAGGAAAAAATAGCCACAGTTCAACAATTGAAAGAGGTTGAAAGAGACGATATGAATGCAAGTTCATGCCTGATTAAACTTCATCTAATGCTTTCAGATCTTTCCAAGAGGAAACACACGTTAGTTTCTAAACAGTTCAACAATTGAAAGAGGTTTTGTGTTATCTTGAAAACTATGTTTTTACACTGAATCATTTCAGGAAACAACAGTGACACCAGTTCACGATGCAGGTGCCTTGCTGTTTTTTACCACTGGTGTGTTATACACCATCCTCCAGTCTGCTATATCATATCGGGCCTATCCTTATGGGTCCTCCCTCGCTGTGTGTCACGTACGCACATTTATTGCCACCATCGCCTCCTTGGCAGTTTTCCCCAGTATCCTTTCACAAATACTCAGATATGTGAGGATATTAAAATCAAATGTTAAAAGGCTTGGTTTGATAATACTGTTATGTCCATTGGAAAGTAAACTTAAATAGTAAGTCTTTGACCAGATCTATTTCTATGGTGTTCATACTGTACTGCCTTACGGTGTGAGCTTATTTGGGATCTCTGGGGTCCAAGTAGGTAAGTCACTGAGAAAGGTGAGCCATATTGGTGTTTATCAGTGGCATTGCCTTCCCTTCTGTAATTAAACAGTTAATACTAGTAAATACACATGATAACCATAACCACCCAATGTTAAGTGCCTTAACTGTTCATTTAGCCATCGTCTGTGCCTATTATGTGAAGCAAACAACACTGCATAGAAACACAGAGGACAAGGTAAACAATGGTTTCAATATTTCAGTGAGTTGCATGCACGTGTGCATCAACAATCACAAATTGCGTCCTTGTGTGTGTGTGTGATCACGGCATTGACGGCGGTCTGATATCAGTGTCTTTGTCCCTGTCATTACAGGACTACGTCTTTCATCTAGTCAGTGCTGTGAATGAGTGGATCGTTGCCTTCAGTTTCGTCTGCTTCTTCCTCACATACATCCACGATTTCAAAGTGAGTTTCCTGTCGTTAGCTCAGTCACTTTAACAATGATTATCCACTTTTGCTGAGACTGATTCTTATTTATTTTATCCTTTTTATTTCCTACAGCTATTTACCCTGCAGGTGAAAACAGAGTTTGTGGACTATTCCTGACCAAACTGCGCTTGTGCGCTTTATTTACTTCTGTGAGGCTTTTATGCTCAGGAAATGTTTATATGTTTTTGTAACCACTTACATTTCATTCTTCAGGGCTTTTATAAGATTATGTGTATGCCATTGGGATGATTTGCAAACCCAACTGAATTTATTTTCCTGTTAGTAACATAGATACTTCCTGTAATGTTATATCAGACATCGTCTTTGTCAGACTTTACTCACATTATGTTAAAAGGAAAAACTAACCAGGGTCTCTGTTCTTTACACATTTTATACAAGCACAAATCAGATTAACTTACGCCAAAAATGCTTATTGTTGTCAATGTCCAGTGAAAAGTTTCTGCTTGCAGTTTGGTCAAGGCTGTGTGCCAAATAACAGCAAACATCCTGTATGTGACCTATGACCACCAATTAGAGAAGTCAGTCACACAGCAAACCCATGAGCACTTTAACGTGGTTAAATGGGAATACCACTAACTTTGTTTAATTATGTCACTCTTATGACCCAATCAGTATTGTGAAATCACTACAGAAAATATTACAAATGTATTTTTTATTCACTTTTTTGTATTCGTATGGTTTTGCTTAGGGCAAATTGTGTAGATTTTTCATATTGCACTGCTGAGTTGAAAAATAAAAGTACACAATTTTTAGGCAAAACATGTGAATGTTTATTACAGGCGAAGCTCACAGATCCGGATGCGCATGCTTTTGTAAATAAAGTGCTTTCCAGTCTTCTAAACACTTCTGTACACTATTTCACAGCAGAGTTGGTGTAGTACCCATTAATGGATTCATTCCTTCAGCTACCAACCATGTCTTTGTCAAAAAGGATATGTTTACGAACATTTGAATATTAATCCTTTATTGGAACTGCTTCTCTACTTTTATATTTTTTTCTTTCTGGGCATATGGTCACAAGCTTTGATCAATCCATAACAAGTAATTTCACACCTAATACAACCAATCTAATTGACACCATTATATTGCAATTTACATTATTTTTGCAAATATTGGCGTATGTATTTTAAGTGCACAATAAAATGCCCCATAGAGATGTTATTCCTGACATGACACAGCTGTGTTTCAATGCAATGCAATGCAATAGTTATGACATTAGCTGTGGTAGTGTGACTTGTATATCCATCCTCTCAAAGTACTACTTGTTTGTGTTCTACACCAAGTACCAGACATACACATTTTTCTAAAACCTACAAAAATAGAGACAGAACTGCCAAACCAATGAGTGCATGTGACTATAGGACACCCTCTTTGAAAGGCATTACACAAAGTAGTAATCCTGTGGCTGCCAATACACACACACACACACAAAATGAAAGAGCAATACAAAAAGCAAAAAGACCAATAACTACTTATTGTTAGTCTCTGTATAAAAATTACTTCATACTGCCCTGTATTATGGATTACTGCTTACATAATCAATTCCAAAACATGACAAACTAGCCATTTGTTAAAATGGAGACAATGTATCAAAATTGACCAAATTGATTTGACCAATGAGATAATTTCAGTTCTTTGTCACTTAAGTGTGATTCATGTTTTCCTGTATTAGACACCAATACAGATTCAGTTGAAACATGAGCTTTCAGTTTAACATCCACCTCATTACTAGTAGTGCGTGTCAGGCACACTGCTGCCTATTCCTCTTTCCCAGTACAGGCCAACAAGAACACAGATGGTGACAGGAAGCTGTATAGTGACAAGGAGAGACGAGACGCTGTCAGACATCTGTCAGTCGCTGAAAGATGATTCACTGCCAGCGCTGTCGTCATCATCATTTTGATCCTCTGTGCTCCTCTTTCCTCCATCAGGCACAGGTGCATCTGGTGTGCTGAAAAAAGGAAACAATTACTGGTTGTTTCAGTCATTCATCAACAGAAAAGGCTGAACTATTTGGGGAATAAATAAATGAGAGTGCTCCGATGTAATTGTTTGAGATGTAAAACACTTACTCAAGCAAGTTGGGATCCAAACCCTCCAAGACCATTTTATTCTTTATTGCCATAACTGGAACCCCCTGTTTGAGAAGAAACATATATTGGGATACAGTGGAACACAAAGATGTTTTTTTCATACTGTATGAGTGGGTCTGAGCGTATGAGGTAAACTCACCACTTGCACCATCTTTAGGTATCTGGCATAGCGAGGGTCCTTGGCCACTGTCATGACATTCTCTGCAACTGCCTCTGCTTTCTGCTCTGGGACAGCTTCTGGTACATTCTGAGGGGTCTGGAATAGGGGAAATATTGCAAATCTAAGAACATTCTCATATATGTCCAGTTTTGCACCATTTTGTATTGTAACTGACCGTTAGCATTGCTCCCCACATACAAAATGTATTGTTCAATGATCCTGACACCAAACCATTACAAATAAGAATATCCAGGTATTCTCAGTTCCTGAAAACCTTACTTTTTAGAGTTACAGGGATATTGATACTGTATGCAACTATATAACTTTCTGTATGCATATATGTGTGTCTACCTCTGGAGGTGGTACTGACACTGCTGTTGGAGCATCTGTTTGGCTTTGATTGACCGTCGGACCATTGGCCTCTGCAGTTTGTCTCTGACTGATCTCCTCTATTTTGACATCGTCCAGCCCAGGGATAGAGGACAGCTACACACAGCAAGATGAGAATACTCAATATAGACTATTACAATAAACATACAGTACTGAGCATACATGTATATGGAATGTAATAATGTCACAAGAATTTCAGTGCCCAGTATGACCCTGTGTTGTAATGTGCATTTGACAATAAAACACTTGAACTTGAACTTGAAATACAATGGCATAAAGAGAGGTAAAACAGTATTCCAGAAACTTGAAGTGACCCGATAAATGGAATAACCCACCTTTGCTTCCAAAATACTTAAAGTGGTTTCAATCTGTTGTATCCGCAGAGATATGTTTGCAAGTTTCTGTGAGAGGCAAGTTTGACAGGACAGCATGTTATCTAATTGCGTACGTCAAAGAAGGTTGTCTGTTATCTAATTTAAAAAAAAAACTAAAAGCATGGAGGCAAAAGTAAACTGAATGCATTCATGACCTCGCCAGTACATACCTCTTCACAAACAGTCGAAAAGCGGTTTAGGAACCGGACAGTGTGCACAATGAACTGATTGAGATAGGCCACAATTCTTCTCTGTTGTATAGCTGGGACCTGAAGGGAATAAAACATGTAGAGGAACTGAAGTTACGATGAAAAGAGTGGAGAAATAACTGCTACCTCATAATTATACCTCATAATACTTGTCATGCTGGTGAATATAAATAAGGGTATTCGGCTAGTTTGGTATTACTACTTAATAATGGACCTTGGGTTTCAACTTCTCTCCTCTTATTTTCTCGCTAGGTAGTTCACGTCTTAAGGCACCAACCTTGGTAAGATCAACGCCAGATCCCACA
This sequence comes from Polymixia japonica, assembly GCA_900302305.1. Classification (NCBI taxonomy): domain Eukaryota; kingdom Metazoa; phylum Chordata; class Actinopteri; order Polymixiiformes; family Polymixiidae; genus Polymixia; species Polymixia japonica. Next base: position 21,872 of record OMKK01032459.1, on the reverse strand, counting down.
ATTGGTAACCCGTCCTCGTCCATGTTTGGTCTTTAAGACAACCTACAAATCAGAGTGCGGGGTCAGTGTTTACTGACGAGATCTCTCTATAGATTACAGAAAACGGTGCATAAAATGTATTCTGAGAAATGTTTCATGTGACTAGACTGTGATCGTAGCCTGACGTCACCACCTGCCAGACATTTCCGCGTTCATCAGCCAATTATTTTTTACTCCGGAACTTTTATTTTGAAGTCGGACCAAAAAGAATACAAACGAAGCGAGAGGCTTCACTTCCGGTTACTTCCGTCTGCCCGCGACCCCTTCTTTTTTTGGGTGAAAATGACAGTGTCTCACATTCGGTCCAATATATTTTTTTTCTGCGTGGGGCTTATTTGATTTAGACCCTAGACACGTCCTTAAATTAGTTAAGAAAAATGCGTGGTATTGTGCTGTATGATGTCAGTAATTAATTTCGTGAATATTAATGAACATTTTAATTTTAGACAGTTGTAGTTGTATGCAATGTGCGAAATGATTTCGTGACCTACACTTGACCAATTTTGTTTCCGCCTAGTGGACAAAGGTTTCCATAGGCCGAATGGCGTGTGAGCCATCTTGATATTAAACATCTTTGCTTTTATTTTGAAGTCGGACTTCCTTACTGTGGCTGTTCACTAAAAACAACAACATCCGTTATCTTGCTGATTTTTTTACAAGTTTGTTTAAGATTCTCCAAAGCGCAACAATTAATTAGATATGAATGTGGATCTAGGAGTTACAGGTGAGTTGACTTCAAGTAGTCAGAAAATATTCGTAGTGTATTCTTCAACATCACAGATTGCTCCACCCCGCCCGAGGGTGATGCCTTCCTGACTGAACATTGAATGAATGTTCCACGATATGTGCCACAATAATGGGTAATACAATATATATTGCATGAAAGTGTCAATGGATACAAGAAAATATCTTATGAGAATCATGCATGCAGTAGAAAAGTGTTGTGTACCAACCCATTACAACCACATAATTTTTAAAAATCCTCTTGTATTTTACTCTAGAGCTTCTTCCCCTTTCTGCCCTGCGACTCCTGGTATCCCCAGTTCAATTGCTGTCTGCTGCACTGTGGAAAGTGGCAGAGAATGGGGATGTCATGGACTATGGGAAACTGGAATCATTGGTTACATCTGTGACAGAGGTTGTCCCAGAGCTGTTCAGTTTCAAACTGAAAGCTCAACTCATTATGGGTTTGCGAGCCAAGGTACGGAAATGATGACTGAAGTGGTATCAAACACAAATGTATTTCAAAACACAAAAGCGATTTTTTGGAACAAATGACTGCATACCTCACCTGTCATACAGGTTCAGTGCATACCATGAGAACTCACAGTATCTAATGATTCTTTTCTCAGCTGGTTCTGGAAATGTGTCGCACTGGGCAGACAATGGACCCTCAGGCCTTACAGACCCACTTGGATAGGATCCAGACCAAAACACTGCCTCCTAGAAAACCAGAGGTAAGTGTTTCAATGCAGGACTAAGAGATTAAATAGTCTACAAGGACGATATGAGATTGTGTCTTTGTGCTCCCATATAAAGTGACTACATTTTTTCCAGTCTTGTGAAGCAGAGCTGGAGGCATCTGTATCCAGTTTTCAGGAGCTGGTCCAAACCCTTCTTGCAGACCCTGTCAAGAAAGAATACTTCTTCCAGGTAGTTATATGTGTATTTAGCTAATGAGCTATGAAATTAAGAAATAGTCTGTCAACTTCAAATCCTACTTCTTTCTTTTTCCCAAGGAAGTCTTCCCTGTGGAGTACGGCCCAAAATATGACTCTGTATTGCGAGAATTGATGTGGGAGTTTTTGTCAAGGCTAGCAGAGCTTCTTCCAGTCCCAGACCTCAAACAGGTACAACATGCAACAGCCTCATCGTTAGACCACCAATTAAAGCCGCACTGTGTGATATTCTGCGGCATTGTGCCATATATATTAATGTTAAAATAACATGAAAAGACTGTGTGCTATGCAAAGGTTGTGTGTCTGCCACTTCAGGTCGGCCAGTGTGTTGATATTTCCTCTTTTCTAAACCATGTTGACAATCCCCGGCCATCTCTAAACTTCTCCCAAGAATTTTGTCATCGGTAGAGAGGGAATATTACGCAATGCTGCTTTAAGCCATATTTTACCCTACCTGGTAAAGATTCTACTGTCTTTCACAGACAGCTTGCTGGCTCAGCACTGCCCCTTCAGTTCTAGATGAGTGTGTTGAATGTATAGCTCACACTCAGCCATGGGACACTCTTCTAAGGCATCATCAAAATCTCGGACACCTGAAACCAAATGGTGAGCGAGTTCTCCGCAAATTGTGTATTAGAGCATGTCTTTATGAGTGTGAGCCTTTTTGAGTTGCGACCCTGCCGTTTTCCTGCGCCTTATCAATGACATTGACAATGACATTGACTGACAATTTTTTTTATTCACCAGGAACTCAGTCCACTCCCATAGGAGACCGGATCTTCTCTTCTTTGTCCTGTGTCCCCCTGTCCGGGGGTGCAGTGAAGACCTCGACAATCAGTGAGATCCAGTCTGAGTTCCTTAATGACTCGGCCTTGTACACTGAAGAGTTGGAAACAGAATCTATCGTTGTTACGGAGTATGCAGAGGTAGAGCTGGCCACTAGTATATTCACCAGTGAAGGTTTCCAGTTGAGCACGGAGAGCAGGACAGAGATGCCGGAGACAGAGAACAGTCAGTTTGAGTTGGATCAGAGGGGCGTCCAGGAAGAACATTTAGGAAAAGAGGTAGAGTTTGGAAAACTTTATGAGGAAGATGAGCAATTAGACAGAGATATTGAGCTTGTTTCGATGGAAACCGACGATATTAGCACATCTAGGAATGTTGTCTGTGAAGGTGTTTGTGAGAAGTTGGAGTCAGTGGGGGGGGCAGTGGATGGAGCGGTTCAGGTTATTTTTGAAGAGGTAAATAACAACCAAAGCGCAAAACCTGAATATGATAAGTCAGAAATAAATTTAGAGACTTCTGAGATCCAATTGAGCGAGGGAGAAAACTTACCTGAAGAACATCAGGTCAAAGAGAAGAGGGCCGAGGGAAGTGGGGAGGAGGAGGAAGAATCTGCTCCTACTGCTCCACCCAGTACAGATCCAGAACGTGTTAGTTCTAAATGTGGATCACAAATACCTGGTGATCTAGTGACGTCTCGTCAATGCGAACATCAGAGAGGCTCCCGAGTTCCTCCCTCAGCCGACAGGTCCGCCGCACCTGTAAGAGTGGAAAAAATGACGCTGAGAAGCAGACAGGCTTCCCTGGGGAACGAACGACAGGTCGCGGTGCTGAAGAAGGAGGCAAACGGGACACGAGTCGCTCCTGTGAGACTGCTGCCCCGGCCTGCAGACGATGAGTAGGTGTTACTACGGTATTTGTACTGATGGCTGTAAGCCTCTGCTTTTCATGATGTCACTTTTGTTCCATTTTTGTTATTTGTCGACTTTCTTCTTTAGGCAAAGTGCTGATGACTGCGGTGATCCTGGCGTCACCTCTGCAATCAGTGACAGCTCGGGTTTGTACACATATACAGCTGTAATATGTAAAAGGGATGAATGGTGTGTGACTTTTTGTGTTGTTGATTCAGCATTTAACATTTGACTTGAGTGAGCATTTTCTCATTTGAATGGATTCGAACAGATTATTATTATTTCATGTTAAATTTACCACCAAAACATTGCTATTCCTCTCTCCTTTCCCCCCTCTAGATGGGACAGTGGAAACTCCTGCTGTGGTTTTCTCCTGCTCTCAGTGTTCATTTTATCACACAGAGGAGCTACGCCTTCGTCAGCACGTGAAAGAGCGACACCCGGAGAAGCACAACAGTCTGCTAACCACAGAGTTAAGCTGTGGCATTCCGGAGCCAGAGACTGTCCCAACAGCAGGGGAGTGTCGTCTACGGAAAACCCGTTCCAAAACGTGTCCTGTGTGTGGTAAAACCTTCTCTCGTGCCACAGACATGAGAAGGCATCAGAGGTCCCACACCGGGGAGCGACCTCACAAATGCCCCCAATGTGCAAAGACCTTCCTTTACTCCTTTGACCTGAAAAGGCACCAAAGGACTGGCGCGGGGTCAAGGCCTTTCCGGTGCTGTATGTGTAGAAAGGGATTTGATGAGGAGGGAGACCTGAGGACGCACTGTAGTGTGGAACATACTACAGATACATCTGTGAATGAGAGTGGAAACTTGTTAAGCTTACAAGCAAATATGGATGGAAGTACAGAAGAAGGTTTAGGTAAAGAGGGCCTGCATAAATGCCCGATATGTAACTTGTCGTTCCGTCAGTTGTCTCTGATGAAGCAGCATCAGTCGACTCACTCAGACAATGACTCTCCCCGCTGCAAACACTGTTGGAAGAAATATCCGAACTCTGAGGCCTTGACCAGACACATGCAAATGCACAACCAAGAGCGGCCATTCCACTGCTCAGTCTGCAAGATGAATTTCACACAGTTTGTGTGCCTTAGGCAACACTACTTGAAAAGTCATAATGAAGAAGGGTCTTTTCGTTGCTCTCAGTGTCCCAAGGGTTTCTCAAGATTATCCAACTTGATCAAGCATCAAAGGACCCATTCTGGGGAACGCCCTTACCAGTGCTCTCACTGTCCAAAGAGATTCACGCAGTTGCCAATCTTGACCAGGCATGAGAGAATCCATACAGGGGAAAGGCCATTTCTTTGCCCCGAGTGTGGGAAAAGCTTTTTGTCTTCTGGGGAACTATCCAAACACCTCCAGTGTCATTCAGAGGAGAGACCGTTTGGGTGCCCCCAGTGTGACAAAACTTTCAAAGCCAATCGGTTTTTGAAGAAACATCTAAAGACCCACACAGGGGAACGTCCCTTCCCCTGCTCATTCTGTGGTAAACAGTTTGCCGTGTCAACAGATCTGACCAGACACAATCGCATTCACACGGGCGAGAGACCGCATCTGTGCTCTCAGTGCGGGAAAAGTTTCTTAACATCGGCCGAAGTGCTGAAACACCAAAGGTATCACACTGGGGAACGACCTTTCAAATGTACCCAGTGTGGGAAAACCTTCACCCAGTCTTGCTATCTCACAGTGCACATGCGAATACACACAGGAGAGCGGCCCTACGGGTGCACACATTGTGGAAAATGCTTCAACAGCACCACTCCGCTGAGGAGACACATGCTCACACATACTGGAGAGAAGCCATTTGTGTGCTCAAACTGTGGGAAGGCCTTTAACAGAATGCATCTTTTGCGGACACATGAGAAAAGTCATACTTTAAGCTGAGAGGAATTTGTTTTCCTTTTTGTGTATATTGATTATTATTTTTTTATCCTGTAAATGAAAGAGTATGTTATATTAAATCCATATGAAACTGGTTAGAGTAAAACAACTCTATTTTCAATGGAACTAGTGCTGTACTATGTATTCGTTTTATTAAAGTAAAACTACATTTTTTCAGAATTTATACGTATGCATCTCAAAATTAATTTAATTTGTAGGGTTCATGTATCTGCAGCAAGAAGTAGAAGGTGAGTTTGTTTGGATTTTGCATACAAGCAGTCGCAGGTAGGATGTGCTTTTATTTTGAAAAGAGGAAACGCGGAAGAAAAGTTGAGGAATCGGGTGCTTGCGTCCAAAGCGCGCATGTTAGCTACAGAATTAAAAAAAACATAGCATTCGGTTTTAATTTTACACTTAATTTCACGGTCACAGCAGTAATCCTGCAGTTATGGAGACTCGTGGACCAATTAAAAATAATAATGGTATGTATTTGAATACGAGGCTTCTGTATTAATGCAAAACTGTGTGTGATTGTGTTAGCAGGGTCAGGCTACTTAATGGAACTGGAAAACGCATAATCTGAAATGGATTTGAGTGCTTACATCTGGAGATTCATTGGCTAAATTGAACTTGTTCCCGGGATTAATGTAAATTTGTTATGATTTACTGCACCGTTATCTATGACATCAGCAGATGCCTGGTTGTGGTTTTAATGCTCATATAAACTAGCTATATGTTATGACAATTATACTAGTTCATGGGTTTAACCATAGTCTAACGTTAGTTTGAGAAAACTTTGAATAAAGAAAATTTGACTTTTTTATACATATATGTAGTATTGCTTCAGGTCAAAAAATAGCTAGCACATTGTCATATCTTTGTCGCAGATAGCGACCTGGTTTACAGAAGGTAAACAGCCATGGGGTCCAATAAAACTTCAGATTGTGTTGCTGATGCATAGTTGAGGCCTTGGTCGAGGCTGATAATCGTGCTTTCTGGTTGTGTTTACTCAGTGCTGCCCTCTAACTTTACATGCTCACTCTACATCTTTCAGATCCAGGCCTTCCCTTGTCGTCTCTGCGGCTTCTGGTGCCCCCATTGCGACTGCTGTCTGCTGCTATGTGGCAGGTGGCTAAACAGAAAGATGTGCTGAGTTATGAGAAGCTTCGGGAGTTTGTGTTTATGGTGACAGAGGTAGTCCCTGGGCTGATTACACACAGACAGAGAGCTCAGCTCCTTCTGGGTCTAAGAGCAAGGGTGAGCTTAACTGTTAGTTAATGTTGGGTACAGTGTTGGTGTTAATATTGACATTGACACCAAATTTATAAAAATCAGCATTTCATGGGTTGAAAATGGCTCAACACACCATCTGCTGTTTTAAATCAGCCTAAGGCCAATGCTGACATAGAGTCGACTTTTTTGGTACTACTCTGTCATGATGTTTATATAAAAAAGGGTTCCTGCCCTCCTGCCTCACACATCCTCAGCCCCATGCCCACTTTTTTATCATTTTTCAAAATTATGCAGTGGGTGGAGTTAGGCTCAGACCTGGGGGTGTAGTTACACTTTTAAGCATTTCTGCACACCTCTTATCACTAATAGCCATGATCCATATGGCACATTTTCATTTATGTGCATTGACTTACTACTTACCTTCATCCTTTATTTATTCACTGTAATATTCCCAATATGTTGTAGTATTCTTACTAAGTTGTAATATCTTTTTATTTAGTTAGGGGCTTTTACCCTCTACTTGTTGTGCCTCATGGTTGGGATTAATAACGTTCTATCTCATTTGTTTGTATTTCAGCTGATCCTGGAGTTATGCAAAGGTTCAAGTCGAGGCTCTGTTGACCCTCAAGCAATTCAAAGCTACTTGGATAGACTCTGGATAACTGCTGCAAACCCAGATGTAAGCACAGTGCAGGCATATCTGGCTTGAGTCCAATTAAATCAAACAAAAATGTACGATAAATCTATTGATTTGTGCATACACACTCTTTAACGTTATAATGATGTAATGGGTCACGTGTAATGACATCGGTGCACTCTTTGGCAGTACAGTGATGCAGAAGTGGAAACAACAGCATCCACTTTCATTGCGCTTGTTCAAAGCCTGCTGAAAGATCCAGCTGAGAGAGCCTACTTCTTCCAGGTTAGACCCATGGATAGCTCGCTGTTCAGGTCCATTCTTCTCCTGACAGTAGTCTCAATAGTTGCCCTTTTTACAGTTGGCAATTCATCTCAAGCATCAGTTTAAAACAAAAAAACTTATGTGGATATTTTGTTTGATATTTTTATTATTTCTTACAGGAGGTGTTCCCTGTGGAATATGGTCCCAGATATGATGCTGCTCTGCATATGCTTTTGTGGGAGCTGCTCTCAAAGCTGGAAAAGCTGTTCCCACCACCAGACCTCAAACAGGTATTCAGCAACATCCCACAGTGTCAGACCATCCAGAAAGCACCTAACTAATAAAAAAAGAAAAATACAACTTGGCATGGAAACAATACAACACATCGGGGACTATTAATGGAATGGGAAATAAAAATATGAACCAAGTTTGTGATATGAACCACAACATGCGCTGTGCTACCAAAGACTTGACAACGTCTGGATTGGCTGACATGGTTATCCACCTGTTATATCATTGGAAAAAGCATTTGTACTGTATGTTGCTTAATATTTTCCTCTGGGTGTCCTGGGTAAATGTCTTGTGCAGTCTTTCCTCATATTTAGACTTTGCACTGCGTTAGATGCCCCATTGTCCTTGTGTCAATATGACTCTGCACCAATGTCACAGAGATTATTTTGATGTGTATTTATTGGGCCTGGTTATCTAAGTGATTCTGTCTTGGTTCTATAGACGGCTGCATGGCTAGGTTCCTCCCCCTTGCTGCTGGAGGAATGTGTGCAGTCCACCCCTGAGGAGCAGCTAAGATTAATCTACCAGCACCATAAGAATTTAGGTCTCTTGAAAATGCCATGTAAGTGTCCCAAAATGTAAGGTCATCGGTTTTGCCATACAGTGCCACGGTAATATAGTGGTGCCACAGCTTTTTTTCCTAGCACTTCATGACTAGCATGCTAATGACTGTTGTTTTTATGTTGTTGGTATTTTGTTTTGTTTGTTTTTTGATAGACGGCCCTTCATCCGCCGTTGGAAGCTCCATTATGTCTGCTTTATCTATCCCTCCCTCACAAAAATCGACTACTTCTATTGGACTGGAATCGATGCACAACTATGCTAACATACTAAATCCTATAGCTTTCGTTGGTGCAGACCAGTATAGCGTGGTGACTGTTTACACTGAGGTGGAAGTGGAAGTTGGAGCATCTGGGGTGGCCGAAGAAATAGTCGAGTCAACTGAGGAGGTACAAGTCCAAACTGATTTCTCTCAACCAGAGATAGTGACTGTAAGCGAAGAGAACACCGGAGGTCCAGACGTGGAGTCTCTGAGCTCAAAGGTAGAGGAAACGGGTGAAACCGTAGACATTGCTAAAGCACTGGAAACTTTGACAAAGACGTTTGCACTAAGGAAGGAGGCACTTGATCAAGATGTACCGACAGACAGGATTAACGAATCAAGTAGCGAGTCTCTGAATGGTGAGATGGAGGCAGAAGGTGTGACGGACGAAGGGGCGACGGGCGAAGCAAGCGAACAAATCGATGAGCAAATGGAAGAGCTGCAGGAGCCGGCTGTGGAGGATTTGCAACCTGGAAGCATAGACGACGATGCCAACTGTGAATCTGACGCCCAGCTGGGGGGTGAAGACGAATCGTCCTCTCTCAGCCAAGATATGATCGACGACTCCGGTGAAGTCCCTGTCTCTCAAACGCAACAGTCTACCTCGTCGGCTAATGCAAGCAGGTCCGCCCATCTTCAAGTAAGGACCTCGGCGAGTCGGCAGCAGACACCTAAACTGAAGAACACGTCGAAAGAGAACGGAGAACAGAAAATGTACGAAAAGAGGTTATAGTTGGATTGCAACATACCTTTTTCTTTCATGATAAGACCTTAAAAATCTGAGGTATACAATACATAATGTCCAATACATTTGCTTTTATTTCCCACCAGGAACAAAGTTGATGTATCTATTGCCCCCTCTGTGATAGCAATCAAAGGAATCAACACGGGTAACCAAGACGGCCTTAATACTATTTTTGATATAGAATAGAGAGATCATCTTGAAAATGTAGAGTTAACTGTTCTGTGGACATATTTTACTCACTCCTCATTTTCCGTTTTAGATGAAACTGGGGAGATGACCATCATCTTTACCTGCCCACAGTGTCCGTTCCACAACTCTGAAGAAGACAGCCCCCCTCACATCCACATGCAAAACATTCCCACAGAGGAGTACAAGACTCTAATGGCGGCCAAGCAGGACGGAGCTGAATTCACGCCGTCTCCCTGTGGCACCGATCAAATATTTACATCAATCAAACTTTTCCCCAAGGGAAACGCAGAGCAGAACAGGGTAGAAACGCCCGACGATCAAAGCGGCAGAGACGGCGCCGTTAAGCTCCCTCAGTCCCAGGGCAGGAGGAAAGCCCTCACGTGTGAGACGTGCGGTAAGACCTTTACCCGCACGTCGGATGTACGGAGACACCAGCTCACGCACACGGGGGAGAGGCCCTTCCGCTGCTCGCAGTGCGACCGAACCTTCCAGCACTCGTGGGACCTGGCCAAGCACGAGAGCAAACACCACGGGGCGGCCATCTCTTTCTCGTGCCAGCAGTGCGGCAACGCCTTCACCAACCTCCGCGCTTTGACCGTCCACCACAAGAAGGTCCACTCGGGGGAGAGTCGGCTCCCTCAGATCTGCTCCATTTGCAGCCAGAGCTTCCCTACTTCCTCCGAGCTGCGCGAGCACAGGAAGAGCCACGGGGCCAACCTGCGCTACGTCTGCCAGCAGTGCGGCGAGGGCTTCGACTCCCTGCTGGCGCGCTCGCAGCACCGGCAGAGCCACCACATCAAGCGCCAGTTCAAGTGCCCGCACTGCGACAAGACGTACACCCGCCGGTCAGACGTGAAGAGGCACCAGGCCACCCACACGGGGGAGCGCCCGTACCAGTGCAACCAGTGCGGCAAGCGCTTCTCCCTCCGGTTCATGCTCGTGAAGCACCTCCACGTTCACACGGGCGAGCGCCCCTTCCAGTGCTCCCACTGCCCGAAGAGGTTCACTCTGGTGTCCATCCTGGCCAGACATGAGCGGATGCACACGGGGGAGAAACCCTTCCTCTGCTCCCAGTGCGGCAAGGGCTTCCTCTCCCAGGGAGAGCTCTCAAAGCACCACAGGTCCCACGTGGACGACAGGCCCTACTCGTGCACTCAGTGTGACAAGCGCTTCAAAAGCAAAAAAACCCAGCAGGAACATATTTTCTCCCACACCGGCGCCCGGCCCTACCCGTGCACGTACTGCGGGAAAGGCTTCACCAAGCTGTACGCGCTGACCCGACACAATCTCATCCACACGGGGGAAAGACCGTTCCCCTGTAGCCACTGTGAGAAGACCTTCCTCTCCCTCAGCGAGGCTCAGCTGCATCAGCGTATTCACACGGGGGAGCGGCCCTATGCCTGCAACGTGTGCGAGCTCAAATTCAAGAGCTCCTCAGAACTGGGGAGACACAAGCGCAGTCATTCGGGGATGAAGCCATTGAAACCGTACTGCAAGCAGTGCATGAAGACTTTCGTCTCCAAGGCTAAGCTGAAGAAGCACATGGAGACGCACATGGAGGACGGAGAGGCGGCGCAGTCTTTGGATTCTCAAATGCCTGAACATGAATAACTGAATAACAAGTCCACCCCAACAGCTGAATGAGTGGAATTGTGAAGGAAGGAATGTATATTGTTGTTGGCTACTTGAATTTTCCTGTTAAGTTTCAGGTTCAACTGGACACAATGAACAGAATCTTTAAAACTGGTTATTCTGCTCAAGAACAGATGCTTGTCTGCAATACCATGTCTCAACATCATTTTTGTGTGAGTTATGATATTCGGATGAGTTATTAGAACTGTAGTCACGTCGTCACGTCAAACCATATAGACAAGGACAGTTCTTCACTATTTCGCCATCTAGAATAGGTTCTGAGTAACTTTTGAATCTAAATCGTTTTGATTTAAATGTTTTAGGTTTTCCCACGTTCCTCCTTTGCCTAGAACTGTTTGATTCGTTCAGTCCTTCATACATTGCTTCCGTCATCTGTATAAAAAGGGTTTTTCTCAAAGCAAATCAAAGATGAATGTAATTGCTCATTAAATAGTGTTTTTACCAAACGTACCCACATGCTTGTTGCTTCCAGCGTTGCCACTGTGTATATTTTAAAGGTGCTGCAGTAGAGGTACAGTATAAATCTCTTTGAGCAGCGTGTCTACTGATATATTTCCTCCTGTTCTGTCCAGAACGCTCATAAAACTCAATGACTCAGTGAGCTGTTGTTTATAGGCCAAAGTGTCATTATAAACATCATCTTAGTTTCCCCACTGCAGCTAGACAACTTGTCTCCGGTAAAGTCTTTCTGTTCCAGTCCTGTTCACTGTTGTAATACGCATTCACTGTAGAACAGATCCAGAACTAGGCTGCTTGATATGGCAAGCATTTGAGAAATTGATATTTAAGTCGTGGTTGTCAGTCACTTCTCATTCGTCAATTTAAAACTAGGGAAATTATGCTAAGCAAAGCTAATTTCTGTGTCCCAAGTAATGGAGGTTTAGATTTGTTCTTAGTGGGGAGGCCTGAGTCTAAAACCAGACCAGCCCTTCCTTTTTCATAGGCCATCTCCAGAGGCTTCCCCCTCTCTGTCATCTTGTCACTGTTATGGCTGTCCTTTTAAAATGAAGTCCTTGCTTGATGAGTGCATTTAATTAACAGAGACTTTAATTAGCTCTGATTAGGTGCGGGATGATGGGAGGGAGGCAGATGCAAAGCAGGAATGACCAGAATAAAGATGGATGTACCATTTAGCAAGGCACCAACAACGTGCAATTACAGGGACCCCTATAGTTTTTTAGTGCTTCTGAAATTGATTGTCTATTTTTAGCCAAAGGTATCGTTTTTAAATCCATTAGAGAAAAATTAAACTCACTGAGTGAGATTATTCAAAATAATTGGGTAGGCATAATGTGAAAAGCGAATACTAAATGTGCATATTTATAAGGTGAGTAGATGTAAATTGACCAGAAGCAATTTCCTACCGTAGGTCATGATTCCGCTCCAGACATGATTTATTTTTTAACCTTTATTTAACTGGGTAACGTTAGTCCCACTGAGATGAAGAATCTCTGGTTCACAAGGGCCCTAGCCAAGACAGCAGCTCCACGACAAAGTAAATGTTGCAGGTATTCAAAACATTGTTAAATTATGTCATATTTGTATAATATAATAAACTATTATCACATTATATGATATACAATACATACAATAAATCATATTAATGTAATAATTGCTATAATAGAAGTACCTCACATACCTAGTTGCCTTACATTGCAGTAACAAAACAAAAGTTAATTTGTGTAGCAGTGCCATTCTTCAGTTGGTGTGATGTTTTTATTTAATGCATTACAGGCAGCTATAATACTAGAGTTGAAGGAACTTTTGTAGCACCTGTTAGCGTGGGACTTTGAACCTGTGGCCTAACAGTAGTAGTTCAAAGGAGGGGGGAGGGTTCTGTCATTAAATATGTTGTCTGTCATTCTAGACAGTTAGCACCTAGAGAGCCTTGGTTGTTCCTAACGATTCTATATTGTTGATTTTGTTGGTTCGCCAATTAACCCCATCTAAATGTACTACCTAATGTAATTTTAATGGATTTTCTAAATTGCCTTCACTCTAATGGTCCAATTAAGACTTGCCTTTTCATAAAATACTTCACAAAGGGATACGTGTGACTAAGTGAGTGTGTGTGTGTGTGTCAAACTTTTTACATGTGTAAAAACATTTAAAAATATAAAATGGGGAGAAAATAGGGCTTCTTGTAGCATGCAATTAGTTTGCAGTCTTGATGTAAGATCCTTTAATATAGTATATTATTTTTACAACTGTCTTTCAGTGGCAATGACATAATCCTAAGAGTTTAAAGGGAAGGTTTTACTTAATTGATTTTAAACAGCACATGGAAAATAAATTCATTTTTTGTTTGAGTTTGGGCTCTGTCCTTAAAACATTTTGTGGCACATCATTCCACTTGAAAGATTAAAACGAATATGATCCGAGTCTATACGTCACGAAAGTAAAGCTACGGGAGGTAGATATCACATATATGAGACACCGGGACTTTTTTCCGGCTCATCGATGCCACAAATTGACCATAGTTGAAACCAAACGAGTGTCTCCTCCACACCGAGAGAGGGTGTGCGTGGGAGGATTCCAAGTCCGTCCCACCGCAAACACCCCTAGGCTTGACCAGAGCGAGGGACAGCAGCGAGCGTAGGGATGCGGCTACCGATGTAGGAATGTGAAGTGTTGGTGCCTATGCAGGTGGAAAGAACGCCCGAAATAAACAGATAAATAAGGTGGAAGAAAGGGGGCTCTGCGGATGAAGATAACGGCACAACGCGACACCCGTCAGCCAGATTTACGGTCCAGTCGGTGCAGGGGGCGCCGGTGGCGGATTAACAACCAGTCATAAAGACTTGGGAAGGGGGGTGATTGTGTGTTGCAAGAGAACAGGAGACAGGGCGCATTAATAGAGGAAAAAAAGAGAGAGAGAGGGAGGGACGGAGTTCGTGAAAAAGAGAGAGAGAGAGAGAGAGAGAGAGAGAGAGCGAAGTAGATAAAGCCGTCACCCGCACCATGAGCTCTGCACTGCCCTACGACTCCCTGCCGGCTGGGCTGAGTCCCCGCAGACGAGTGCTGGACTGGGAGCGCGAGCAGCTGGCGGCGCGGAGGCTGTCTTCTCCCAGGGGTCTCGATCTCCTAACTCCTCCTCCTGCTCTCCGTCGACCCTCCGCGATCCCCGGGTACCTCTTCTCGCCCTACCAAGAGCAGCAGGAACAGCTCCAGCAACAGCAACAGCAGCAACAGCAGCGCCTATCCTTGTCCTTGTGCTCCGAGGCCTCCCTGGCTCCCCCCGCCCTCCCGCCGGCGGGCGCCGCCCAGCCCTGCTGCCGTCCAGTGGGCGTCATGCACCTCCTGCGCCTGGGCCTCCTGGCCTTCAGCTGCCTCTTCTGGGCGGGCGGCTTGGCCATCTTCACCCTGGGCGTGTGGGCGCAAGCCTCGCTGGCGGACTACATGCTGCTGTCCGCCAACCGCTACCCAAACGCCCCGCTCATCCTCCTGTCCACAGGGGCGGCCGTCACCGCCTGGGGCTTCCTGGGTTGCCTCGGGGTGGCTGCCAACCTGCCCTGCGTGCTGAGGGCCTACGGTTTCTTTCAGCTGGCTGCGCTTATAGCCGGTTTGGCTGCCGGACTCTCGGGCCTGTTCTATCGCGAAGACATCGCTGGAGGATTCCGCAGCGGCCTACAGCGAGCGGTGGCGGGATACGCAGAAGACGAGGGCCGCGCAGACGCCCTGGACAGCCTGCAGAGAGCCTTAGAGTGCTGCGGGGCCGAGAGCTGGCGCGACTGGCTGACCTCCGACTGGGCCGTGCAGGACGCAGCCCTCTCGCCCACGGGGAACGGCACACCAGCGTCACTGCCAGACAGCTGCTGCATAAGGCGCAAGGGCTGCCGGAACCGGCACCTTCCACCGGAAGGCAGCGAGGGAGTGGAAGCCGCAGGGGTCCATCCACACGGCTGCTTTCGGAAAGTGTTCAGTTTTGTCAATGACAACGTCTTCCACATCGCTGCCACTGTGCTGGGATTAGCTTTCACCCAGATAGGTGGCATTGCCCTGGCTTGCCTGCTGGCTAACAGACTGGCACCAAGACACCATCGACCTATAGTGGCGCATTAATGATCACTGGGAAGATTAGACAACCCACACCAGGAATTGACCAATTTGTAGCATTTAGACTGAACAATACCCTTGACCTTTGGACAGAATTCTACTAAAAAATTGCCTCTTGGATTCTTCAATACGTTTCCCCATTTCGTACTTCACTCCATTCAATGTCTGCAGGATTTCTTTAAACGATGTGTTATGAACATTCACCAGCCATTCTCTTCTTCAGAGATGACAATGGACTGTGTTACCCAAGGTTGAGGTCGGCTGTGTCCAACAAATGCTACTTCTCACATCCATTCAGTTTTAGTGTTTCATACATTAACACTATGTGCTTGAAACGTTTTAAGAAAAGAATGTAATATCCTATTACTGTGACATTTGAGCCTAAGGCTGCTTTGCGATTTGTGCTGTATCATTTATACATTTAACAAACCTGTATTTTTTTTTTACTGTGTCAGGTGGATTGGTGAGAGATTTTGCTAACACCAAAATTTCTAATCCACGTGTCCCATTGTTTTTATAGATTGCATGTCCTCGTGTACAGTATATTAGCCTGGATATTATGACCCTCGGGTGATGAAATGACTGGAAACGTGTATTTACAAATATTTTTGTTGCCATTTGCCTTTGCTTTGTTGAAGAGACATTTGCTGATGTGCAATTATGCTCACAAACTTAGTTTTATAATCATTGAATAATTCTAAGATGGCCAGGTGCATTGGCATGACAGATTTTGTGCAGGGCAATACAAGCATAAAACAGTGGGTTTGTAGTGCATTCCATTAAAATGGTCTCATCTCCTTTACGTTTTCTATAAAAAAGTTACTACAATGCCTTGTTTGCTTTATCTCTACATGAAATTAATTGTGATGAAAGTGTGAAGGTGCTGCTCTGAAATACACTTCTGTGTTATTTTGATATTTTCCATTTGCATTGAGGTAGCATAATGCCATCTTGAGGAGCTGATGTTCCTGTTTGCACCCCCCCCCCCCTCTCCCCACACCCCCC
>OMKK01032457.1:18724-31411 GCA_900302305.1 Polymixia japonica | reverse complement strand
TCTGTATACTCTTGGCCTTCCATGGCACACAATTGCCCACCACTGATCTAATCTGGTTAAAATAACACAACACTCATTCCATTGCTGTTACTGCACACAACATGTGTGCCTACTGTCATTTGCACTGCATAATTTATGCGTCCTATTTGCACATCCAACAACTCCGCTGCTGATATACAGAAAACAAATTTCATTGCACTGCATATTTAAGATTTTAAGATTGTTTACTGTAGCTTTTATATTACTTGTATTATTTATGTTCTTATTGGAGTTGCACCCCAATTTCGTTGTATCTCACCATACAATGACAATAAAGGCATTCTATTCTATTCTATAAATCCTTTGACTAAATGACAAACACGTTTACAGACGCATATCCTCTCTACTTTACTGAACGATGAACTTTATCTGTGCCATTTCGTCAGGTCCGACTTGTGAGCTGGTCCAGCTTGCTGCGGTGAGCGGGGGTCATTCCCTCAACCTGTTCACCGTCCCCGGGTCCCGGATGCAGCGCGGAGCGGCCAAGGTGACCGGCTTCAGGGTCCTCAGACACAGACTGTACCTCCACCGCCAACCCGTCCTCACCAACACCCTGCGAGAGGTCCTGCTGGCCTTCATAGCTTTCCTTCGCATGCTCGGACGGCCGGTCCTCGTCGGACACAACATCCGCCGCTTCGACTGTCCGGTGTTATCCAGGGCGCTAGACGACGCGGAGCTCAGAGGTGAGTTTCAGTCTGCGGTCTCCGGCTGCTTGGACACCCTGCCGCTGACCCGTGAAATGTTCAAGGGCCGCAACCTGCAAAGTTTTCGACAGGAAAACCTGGTCAGGGAGATGTTGGGTTTGGACTACAAGGCCCACGATGCCTTGGAGGACGTGCGGGCGTTGCAGATGCTCTACAGTGCGCTTCGGCCCACATCGGAGCTGGTCTGCAGGCACAGCTTCACTCTGGACACCACGGAAAACAAACCCGTCACAAAGCCCACGGCTGCGAGAGTTGCAGCGCCCTGTGAGGCGCCGGGACAGCGCCCCCCTGTGGCAGCACGTCAAACAGGCAGCGAAGATCACAGAACACACGACAAAGAGTGATGCAGGAGCGTTGCTTACCTGATGACACGTTAGAGGTAATATTCAGTATTAGATGGTAGTTGTTGTTGTTTTTTACTATGGACTCACTGATCAAGTGTAAAGAAGCGTAACTTGTCTTGTACAATCTCACAAGACATTACTCTTGGGAAGTCAAACAGGACTATGACATAGGTACACTAATAAGAAATAATATATATTTTTTATATTCAATGCACTTAATCTTTTGATGAGCCTTATAGACAAGAGTTTTAAGGATGAGAATTAAACCTAATAAATTTATTGTATTTCTACTATGTGTGTTGTGCATTATATACTTTAGAGCTGAGTAAACGGTTGTAACATTGCAATAGTGATATGAAATATTTAAAAATGTCAGAGTTTTGTTCAACATCATAAGCCATATTGTGATATATATCATTGAAAAAAATGATTGCGATATTTCAACCATATATATCACCCAAATTGGATGTTGTGCAAAGGTCTTCAATAAAGGCTAATGCAACAGAACAAGATAGTGCAGGCGGTTTAGTAACAGAACCTGTCTTTTTATTAATCCAGTTTGACATACAGGTGTTGTCTGGAGACCCATGCTAAAGTATCATCATTCAAAAATGCTAAATCATGCCTTCATTTCAAATTGTAATATTCGAAGAATTGTCTTCATACTAGTTTTAGGTAAAACAGTTTAGTTCAAACTTTGCAGCCTTCAGATTTGTGTGCAATCAAAACAGCCAAATGAACAGATTTAATTGAAGATTGAAGATTTAGATTCAGATTTAGATTGAAAAAAAAAATATCAGCACTTTAGTGCAAATACTATATATGGATATTAAGGGATATATTTAAACTACTAACATGGCTCAGAAACAAGATCAGTAACAAATGTGTTAAATGAAGAGTTTAATTCCAAAATGAAACATGATTATTTAGGGTCTTTGCCACTTTGACATACTGGATCCTTGGTGATGCAGTCGTTTTGGTAATGACTCTGCATATCCTATTTCTAAAGTTTCTTCCATTGTTCAACTTCTAAGCAACAACGTAATGGTTGTGCTTTTCACTCAGGGAATAGTTTAGGGATTCAAATCAAATCACATCAACAAAACTTAGTTTGAACCAAGTTGCTCCAATGTTGTAGCTACGTCATGTACCAGGGTTAGAGTCAATTCACTTTTAATTGATTCATAATAAAATGTAAAGTGAAAAACTGCCATTCATTAGTACATTGATTAGCTGGCAGGCTAATGGAGCATGCTGTATATTGTCAAATATTTTATTCAAAATTGAAGTGATTTGACCAAGTGTACATGGACGCCAACCCTGGTATATATGACATTATCATATTATAGCTTTACACACAATAAAATAAAATAGTAACAAAATTGTACCAACATCCCACAACAGTTTTTACTTCAGTAGTCACCATAAAAGTTTCCAGTTTAGGCTAAGCAAACCCTTCAAGACATGGAGAATTATTGATATAAAACCCATTATAAAACTTTATTTTAGTAATCATTTCTTTCATACGTAGCACCTTTAATGTGGGTTATTGATGGTCAATACTAACAAGAGGCTAACCTTTGGCAGCAAATACTCCAAAATCATAATTAATTCTATTCAGAATTCCGTGTTCTAAATGTTTATGTTTTGTTCCTTCAATACTGTAGAATCCTGAACTGAATGAAGTATTTTGTTGTACGCTGTATGTCTGTACAGTATCACATTATCCGTGTGTGTACTGACTACAGATGAATTGTATGAGTGCAACAAGCAGCAGTAGTGCATTTTCATTCCTATAAAACGGGTAGTTTCAGTCAAGCAATCTACTTGGTCAGAGACACATTCCAGCTAATAACTCTGTCAAAGCATGACTTCATGAAAAATGGAACTGGTTAGTTTTCTTATGCTAACCAAGAAGGAAGCTAGTTAATGATCCTTCTAGATCTCTTCTGTTTGTTTGTTTTTTATTGTTTTTTTGATTTATTCTTATATATTTACACTACTCCAAAGAGAAGTGTCCACACTGTATACATGGTTGCCATTGTATATAAAAGCCATAACACCTTTGGGGACACACCTTATTGTGGTTATGGGTACTGTGTCAATGTCAACTGAAGACGGTTGCACCTCGTACCTTGCCACACCTCCCCTTGAGCACTTCCTGTACCTATCATCACATTCAAGAATGTCCCCTCAGGGATAACTGCTGTAAATAAAACATGCCTAGGCAAACATTTTGCCACCTATCAATCGCTGATATACAAACATTTTTTTCCCAAATTGAGTTTAAAAATGGTGGATATTTTCTTGTTCAAGCAAAACTGAAATGATTCCGACGGATGGTTCCACCAGTGACTCTAGAAGAAGAAAGCTACTGGCTAATCCAGGAAGTGAAAGACATGCTCAGTCCTCAACAAGAATAGGCGGCTAGTTTTACAGTGAACGGAGTACTGCACCGATGTAAACATACTCCCCCTCCACTTCCATATTATTAAAAAAAAAAAATCAGAAATATGGATTGTTTGTGTATGAGCGTGTGTCTTCTTCGTCTTGAATTGGTAAAGAGAAAGGTGGAGGTATAAGTTGTACCTATAACCACTACACATAAAAAGAGGGTTAAAACCTATTAGAAACCCAGCTGAAGTCCACTGCTACTGGACTGGCAGGGAACACGACCACAAGGGTCCACAGGACGAGTTGAGCGGGCAGCGGGCACAGACGGGCTGGATTCGAAGGCTGGATCTGAAAGCTCATTCTGCATACTACCTACTAGTGCACAACAATCGGTACAATCAACCTCAGTCAGTAATGCAACACTGACATTTCATTGCTTCAAGCCAGTGTACTGCCTTCGATATAATAGGTAGCGTGAGCTTTCAAATAAAGCCAAAGACTGACAACTACAGAAGGCAGCAGGCCCGGAACATGGTCATTCCTGACTGGGAGGTGATGTGCAGGGAGACGCTCTCATTGGCCGAGATGAAGAGGACAGTGCCCCGTCTCAGGGTGATGTCAGAGAGGGCGGCGGCCGAGGTTGCTATGGCGTCGCCCTCGACGACCAGGAGGATACCCGCGCAATCAACTGGAGAGACCGTGTACTGCTTGACCGAGGCTGGCACCTAAGGCAAAGGAAGGAGCTTTAATCCAAGTTTATAGTTTCCTTAGGCTTTTTTGTATACCAATATACCCTGGACATTTCTTAAATGTAAATTTGAAATCAGGTAAGGCAATTAACCAATTGCCTGAAAGGTAATGCAATTAACCAATGAGGGGTTTCATTCTAAAATTAAACATTTCCAAATGATTATTACCTGGTGTGTTCATTGCTTAACATTTACTAAAAACAATCTCACGGTAACTTCTAAAATGTTAATATTATTTTCTAAGCAACGGTCTTAATATAGGTAATAACTTCAATAACAGTAGTTCCCTGGTGAGTTTTACTTTTATACTAGCAATCATTTTCTATGGGTGGGTGTTGCCTTTGTCAGTTTCAAATCTTATTTTGAAATAGAACACCTCCAGTGTTATCCAGTCAGCTGACGGTCATTACCTGTATCCTCATGACGGTGAAGTCTGGTATGGGGGGGTCGTAGAGGGAGACGCAGGGGTCTGAGGGATCCTGGACGGAGGGGAAGATTTTGGAGCTGGCTGGGGCGGGGGTGTAGTTCAGCATCTCACACAGCGTGTTCACATCGATGTACTTGGGCGTCAGGCCGGCCCGCACCGTGTTGTCCGAGCAGGCCATGCACTCTATACAGTCTGGGTAGAATCGATGGACGGATGGAGAGAAACAGAGATGAGGATGAAGAGCTTTTATTTTATTTTTTTAATTTAATTAGGAAAGATTGGTCCCTTTAATGAGTCTGTAAGAAGGCAATCAACAGTGTATGGTTTCCTTGTAACACAAATATGAGAGAAGGTTCTGGCAGTATTACATCAGTGTAACAAGATACAACAAGGTGAAACAAAGAGTCTTTACCTTCTAAAATACATATAGACAATAAACTTTATTGCAGCAAATAAAGAGTTTGCTACTAAATTGCTACTTGTGACATATTGTCCGATAAAACAAATACTGTCCGGTAAAACGTATTATGCAATATTAGTTAAGTTATATGTTGTTTGCTTACAAACTAGAAACATTTAAGACAATGCAAACATCAGACGTTTTTGAAGTATCAAATAATGAATATCAAAAAATATTTGAGAATTCTGAACTGAAACACAAAGAACAAAACAACTTCCCTGCCCGTCTTTTATTTCTTTATCTAGCAAAGCGACACAGGAGTATTTTTGTATCCGTCGTTAGGGCACTGTGGCTTCGTTTGGGATGTTGGCGATCTGGGAATTTAACCCGACTATTATTGTACTGACTGTGGTCCTCGATCAAATCATCAGCTGATGAACGTAGAAATGGCCTTGAACGTAAAGGAAAAGAACCCACTGACCTCCACTCAGGTAGGCGTGGGGCTCGTTGGCTCCCAGGAACATGGCCTGGCCGGGCTCTAGGACCATGTGGTTGAGGAAGTAGATGGAAAAGCAGCCAATGTCGCCGGGGTACTGGGAGTGGAGGCGGAGCAACAGGTCGCCGTGGCTACTTGATGTGTCCTTCCCAGCTGCAGCTGTGCGGGTGATAATCATCCACCGAATCACAAATGAGTGCTTCGGTACAACAGGTTCAAAACAAGAAAACGAGTGGAAGAGTTGGTTTCCAAACAGCTATATAACCAGTTTGGAAAACAAAAGTTATTTTGTCAGTTAGGACCTACAGTAAGTTACCTACTAGGTGTCAAAAAGCATGTGTATTACTATAAATCATTTTGAAAGGGTAGATTTTTTTTTAAATATACAAATGGTAGATAGCTTAACAAAATGGAACAAAATTAATCAACAAAGCCCTGTTTTTTTTCTTTTTTTAAGTGCCGCTGAAGCAGGTATCTTACTCAAGGATACTTTGAAAGGTATGGCGACTAAGCCTAACTTGACCTTTGATGGTGGGATGACACCGGTTTCCCAGAGGAAACCCACCGAACACGGGGAGAACATGCAAACAACATAAAGACGGGACCTGAGCCGGGAATCAAACCCAGGACGCTGGCACTGTGAGGCAACGGTACTAATCACTGAGCCTTAACGGATGGAATGAAAACCAGTAATGCTATACGTGAACGATTTATTTATGGTTGAATGTCAATATGTGTGACACACATTAATGTGTCTATTTGATCTATTTTGCAGATAAACCTTCTCTACACTAATAAATGTCGGATGACGTTTCGACTGATCCTCCAGCGTCCTCACCTTCTTCCGTGACTCTCTTCACCAGCATGTTGAGCTGATCTACGAACACCTTCTTCTCACAGTTCATCATCCTAGTGAAGCACTTCTTCAGGGCCTGTCTTGTATGGACCACATCTCCCACACTGCACCGTAGCTCCTCTGCTGCCTCGTTGCCCACCAGCGCATGGAATTCTGGGACAGCTAATACGCACACACACAATGGCTGATGAATTGCCTTTATACTTTATATACCTTTTTGTGTTCAAACACTTAACCTGGCATCAAACAGTCTGATGTTTGTTGCTCAATATATTTCAAAAACACAGGTGAACGCATTCTCTAGAATGTTCATGTTTTCTAAGTTATATAATGTAACATTTCAATATGTTTTTACATTCCTTAAATCATTGCCGACCACTCCGCAACCACTTCATGAGCCCATGTAGTTGTGCGACTCACATTTAAGAAAAGCCAGGATCTCCTCCACTGGCCTGAAACCACAGAGACCCTGGAAGCTGGTCAGAGCGATAGCCATCTCCGGCTTGTGGTTGTTGTCTGGGTAGTGCTCCGGAAATTGAGCATGGAGACGAGCAGCCAACTCCTGACCAGACCACAATAAGGAAAAGGAACGTGGTTACAGAGGAGTGTATGTAGACATGATATAGCATAGATGACTTCTATTTTATACATAATACTGTCAATACTAACTGTACGGTATACTGTAGCAGGCAGTATGCTGAAAGTATCAATCTATTATACGCCGGTTCAACAACCCCAAGTTGTGTTATTGTTGTGTTCAGTAATTGGTTCATTTTACTATCATGTTGCAAAGCATTATGGGCCATTTTTGTACTACACTTCCCTGGTTAGTATTTTTGCAATCTCTACACAAACTAGGAAAACAGTATAACATCCTGGCACTTTTAGCATACTGATGTTGCAGAAAAATGTGCCTACTGAACCATTTTCTTACTCAGAATACTAAAACAGCAGGTCCTATGCAGAATTTGAACTTTGTGTGTGTGTGTGTGTGTGTGTGTGTGTGTGTGTGTGTGTGTGTGTATACGCATGAGTGTGCATGTGTACTCACCCTGTTGGGGTGGGCCTGTATGGACAGGGCTGTATTGACAGACAGAACTTTGAAGAGGAAGGGCAGCTGACCCTGGAAGGTATCTTTGACCTTGGAGCCCAGGCAACCAGGGAAATGGGCTATCCACTGGCCCAGAGTCGTCTGGGCGATCCTGTTGTCTTTGATCTCGGCGTCGCCTTTAGGGTGGGTGCCCATCCACAGCTAGGGGAGAGAGATCACAGGTGACTTCAGCATTTCCCTCGGGTGGAACAACTACTTTCATCTATCCGTTATCTTATCACCGCTGGTTCTGGTAGGTGGAGGTGGCAGCAGCTCTAACCTAATAGAAGTGTGTTCCCCCCGCTCCCTCAACAACCGCCATTAAGGTGCCTTTGAGCAGAGCAATTAAACTGCATTTGCTGCAGTTGGAGCTACCAGGTGTCAATGTATCAGATCAAAAGTCCTTGTTTCCCTGGAAACAAGCAGTCCATCTCTTCCCTGGGGAGTCCCAGCAGTTCCCAAGCCAGCTAAGAGATGATAACCTACCATTTACATGAAAAGCATTCACACTCTTGTCTACAATGACCTGCACTGACTGAGAAGGTAGGGTTTCAGTGCCTTGCTCAAGGGCACTTCAACAAGTAGCACGGCTGTTGATGGACCCACCCACATTGGCTGCTGCAGGGCTCGAACCTGTGACTTTTCAGGTGGGGTAAGGTATTTCTAACCACAAGGTAACCCGGCCCACCCCATTGTGTTCTGGGTCGGTTATGGGGTCTCCACCCAATAAGACACGCCCAGTACAATTCCAACAAGACACCATCCTGTTCCACTTCAACAACATGCTGCTGTTTCGGAATTGCATAAGCATGCAGTAAATCCTGTCATTAATGTTGTATAATGTTTTTAATGTTTAATATTTTAGGACCTATAATGAGCATCTTGGGGTTTCAACAATAACGTGAAAGCATGGACACTGAGAGCATGGGAATGTGGGTTCCAGTTAACATTTGACAGACTTGCTGACTAATCTGTCAAAGAGGATCTGCCACCTCTGGTTGAGTAGGGTGAATAGGACTATAACATGTGACTCCACTGTTGCAGTAAGTGAAAATGTCACGACTGCCGTGACCACATCTATTGACCTTCATGACAAACCCTCCGGAGCCACTGTAGCTAAATAAAGAAACCTATGAAAGGCACGGAGGGAAAGAGAGTCTCTGCCAAGACGCCGAGGACAGACATTGTGTGTGAACTTTTGAAAATCACGCTGGACTTTTCCAAGACAAAGGAAACTTGCCCTACAATTTTGGGTTTGGGAAACTCATTTGTTTTTGTTTTTTTTTTGCAGTATTTTCAGATTTATCCAGGGTAGATTTACAGAGCATACGTGCTCTTTTTCAGCAATGCTTACCCATTTATTCAGTTATATACAGTACATTCATACGTGGGAGCTGCTCATGACAACCAGTTTTCTACTGTTGGCCTTACCTCAGCATAGGGTTTGGCATCCTCAATGACAGCCAGTGGGTCCCCACCAACAACCAGTTTGGCCACCTCACTGTCTAACCCCACCTTCCCCCACGCATAGTTCTGAACAGCACAGGTCAAGGGAAATACTGAGAAGAGAGAACACGTTAAACAATACAAGTTGCGTTTGTGATATACATTTTGTAATACAAATACTGAACGATATCGTGCAGTATGTTACAGAGGCCTACAAGCTTAACAGTATGTACTGAAACAACACACTTTTGCTACGGTGCCTTACTCTCAGCCAGCTGACTGCGACGTTCATTGCAAGCAAAACATCAGCCGTTCGTCTATTCGGATGAATTGACAGGCTTCTCACAGATAACGCTTTCAAATTTCCACTCGACAAAATACAGTCAAAGATAACGTAACTTCTGTTTTTTTAAGAATAACGCTTCCTATAAAACAAGCGTCAGCTCTAATGATGTGGATGCTCGCTAAGGTGTTATATTCGGTCACATTAAAAGCGCACATTATAATTGAATCCGGTCTCACGTAAATAAACTGTTACTGTACTATACGTTTTAAAAATGCATGTACAGAATGAATGATTAGAAGGACCAGGGGGAGAAAAGCTTACCTCTTACTTCCTCCATGGCTGCTAGTCTGCTGTCAGAGCACTGATGACGTCACGACAGGAGCTTGCTACGGGATCGCATAAAATGTCTTTACTGCATATCTTCATCCATGGGGCTCTCAGAGAAATAGTTTAGTTTAATTGGTAACGCTTTACAATAAGGCTACAGCAATTAATTAATTAACCATTAATTAACATTAGTTAATGCAGTAATAATTTCATTTTATTTTAACATGTAGCACAAAGTCTTCATCTTTTTTACATTTGGAATGAATCATGTTGATAATAGATGGTTGTTATGATGGATATTGATTTCCAATTGGAAATGTTTCACTGTTTAATAGCTGTGTGATTGTTTCAAATCTACAAGGGTCACAAAGAGCATTAATTATTAATAATTACGGTTAAGTATAAATGAATACCTTAGTTAACATGAATACCATTAGTAAATGATTACTAGACACATTAGTTAACTGTTAGTTAGTTAATGCTTATTATTGCATTAACTAATGTTGATTAATAGTTAATTGTTGCACCCTTATTGTAAAGCGTTACTGTTTAATTTGTTTAATTGGACAAGAGGGTATTCAGAGCGTACGTTTTTAATTCAGTTTTTATTATTTCAAATGCCAATACTGCACAACATGCTTTCTTGGGGGTCCCCAAACCAATGATTTAAAACAAAAAAAATGAACATAATGCAGATACAGGGGTCATCATAAAATATATTTTCACAAAATAGTTATGTTTTATGGATAGAATTTTCTTTTTCTTTTTTTATATATATTTACTAATGAATTTCAGATAGCATCATCGTACGTTTTGGAAATTCAACCCTTTCATCTGTAACATTTGAACAAATCCATAGGTGGCGCGCTGTGCTTCGTGAACCAGTTTCAGAAGGTCAAGTGACGTAATAATCGCCGTCGTGATAGGCGTCTAGGTGCGCCTGCGCTGTAAACTTCATTCGAGGAAGTAGAGAGGAGAGGCATCTGAAGCGCCAGAGAGAAGTGTATTGTTTATTCCCCATTTACAGAAGGTATAACAACCTACAAAACGGACAAAATGTCGGAATTTGACAACAACCCATTCGCAGATAAAGCAAACGACAACCCGTTCCACGTAAGTGTTTCTTTTAAACTGTTCTAATAGCTACATGGTTGGTAAGTAACAGTCAGGCTGTTGCTGACTTGCTTGCTACAATGTAGCACGCCAGGAAACTTGTTGGGTGGATCTCGGGGAGGTTTCTAGTTGTGCTCTTTTGACAGTCATTTGGTAGACGTGGCATGATTGACAAACGTTCAGCCAATCGGAGAGTGTTGTTTGGCAATGAGGGCGGGGTTATCCATCTAACTCAGTTGCAGGAAGTTGCAATGTAGCAAACTTGGAACGTGATTTTAAAGCCTCAAAGCTACATTCATACATTGGTCTAATCCTTTGTAACGGGGTCCAAGCTAACGTGTGGATCGATACTATTTTGGATAAACTTGATGTTACCGTTGCCCAATAATGTATAGCATTATTGCCACAGTCACTGTCATTTTTCAGTTTACTCCATTGCTGGTGCTGGTTGCCTCTTCCTGAAGATAATGTATGCCTCCAGTCTATTAGGTTAATACTAACCTAATATGGGCCTTGTGTATGGGCCTGATACATTTTTAAGCCTAAATACTACCTTTCTAGAACTTACAGATCCCCTGTGTACTAAACTGCCAGTCATTATTGAACAGAACAGAAACAGAAACATTTCTTACTACTACTTCTTTGTGTATACTAAAGTAAGAGTTTTTTCTCTGGTATGTGTATGAAGAATATCATCATACTTGGTGATGTGAAATTGGATTCACTGATTAATGTAGCACGATTTAGGTTAAATATCTATCTTAGGCTCTTCCTTATGGCATGGAGGAAGTAAGAAACAAAACTACTTATACAACAACAGAGAAAAATGGAAATCATCTGAACTTTCAAAATGTTCTCTCTGTTTTTAAATCCATTCTCAAATAGGATGTGTCACTTTCCTTACATCCGCTTGATATTTGCTGTGCCACACATGTATGTAAGACATACAGACACGTTCAAAATGGGCACATTCTTTTTATGTGTGTGTCTATGTATGAGCAATAACCACATACAGTACGTGAACTGCAGAAAAGCCAGAAATGCTAACTGTATGAGGAGCAGGCTCTTCCCTCTCTCTCCTTTGACTAAAACCACATCTGCTAACCCCATCCACTGGCTCAGGCAGCGTTTTGTCCTGTTACATAACATATTGAAACCATACATTATTGCCAACCTCTCTTCTACACACACACACAATATAATCCACGCCTTGCTCCATTAGCCTCATGTGACTAAGCCCTTATGTTTTAGACTTCCCTATGAGAGACTTAACAGAGATTTCTGTGTCTTGTTCAATCTTTGATGTATGGTTAATTAATTAACACTCCACACACCAATTAACACACTCAGGCCAATGACCACCTGTGGAGATTCCTTGAAATCATAACTTGCTCAATATGCAGCTGTTCATAAATGAGACTCCCTGTTCCTTATTACCTTCCTTATTGCCTATAAGGAAGCCTAGCTGACTAGCTGACGTTGGCCTAGCTGACTGCAGTAACTGCAAACCTATGTTTTTTTTTTGTTTGTTTTTTAAATCAGTGTCATTTCTGGTGTGTTAGGGAAGATAAAGAAAGGGAAAGGAGACCAAGAAGATCAGGTTCAATTCTCTCTCTCTCTCTCTCTCTCTCTCTCTCTCTTTCTCTCTCTCTCTCTCTGTGTCTCTCTGCCTCTCTCCATTTCTAATTTAACTACATATTCTTTATGCTCACCTTGGCTGCCCTCATTCTGTCCTAGGTTCAGTTGAACACTATTTTAAATGTGCATACTTGTGTCCTTGTGTGACACTGTTCTATTAGTTTTCTGTTTTCTGTTCTGCCCCAGTATGAGTGTGTGCCTTTTGTACTTTTATGTCATTACGTTTCATTTTTCAGGGTTTATTCTTGTATTCAAACAATACTGTATATGCCAAACACTCCATATCAGAATTATTGTGTGTGTGTGTGTGTGTGTGTGTGTGTGTGTGTGTGTGTGTGTGTGTGTGTGATTCAACATTTAGTATCTGTCAATACCAAG
>OMKK01032457.1:0-11800 GCA_900302305.1 Polymixia japonica | reverse complement strand
ATGGGGGGGGGGGGGGGGGTCCCTTGGTTGCCTGTGAGCCTAGATTGGGGTCCCTGGCTGACATTGAATTGAAAACCCATGAGCTATCTGGAAAAATTGCCACCTTGTGGCTACTTAAAGATACTACATGCACGGTATACACTTACCTGCAATCGATGGCTTCTGTTTCTAGTTACTGTTGGGTGCTGGGTGCAGGATTTTGACTATGACGGTGTTGCGCTCTTGTGTTTTCCTCTGTCTCCCACCGTCTCCACAGTCCACTGTGTCACACTGTCACTGTACTATACAAATATAGGTTATTATCATCCGTATTCATATCATTGATGTCTTTGTGCTTCCCCCTGCAGTCCACTGTGTAACTTTGTTCCTCAACCTGCTGGCCTGCCTGGCTTATTTCACCACTGACGCTGCCTACGGTGTGGACTTCGGCCTGTCCATCCTCTGGCTCATCCTCTTCGCTCCCTGCTCCTTCCTGTGCTGGTACCGGCCCGTCTACAAGGCCTTCAAGTGAGTCTCTCCTCTTGAACGTTGTCGATGTAAATCTGGTATTTTTGCCCTTTAAATCTGATTAGGGGCGACTGTTTGAAAACAGCCAGTTTGCTAAATCTGGAGGACCCAAGTCAAACTGCCCACTGTCCCTGTTAAATAAATAAAGTAATTAATAACCGTTCCTGTTTTCTGGACCAAGATGAAACCCAGGTTACTAACTTCAATAGAAACGCCTAGGAGATACTTGAAGAAGCAGGATATCCTGCTTAGCCAGATAACAGTGAAGAAGAAGAATTCTATGTAGTCTTTTATGTTGTAAACAATTGGTCAACAACAACAATGCTTAGTTATTATTGGAGTTATCGAACTAGAAATTGCATAGTCTTGCTTCTTAAAATACCAAACTGTGCCAAAACAAATATGAGGGATAACAATAGACATGTATAAAATATGATATGTTATCTAACCTTTCATTTGTCCATTTCTGTTCTCTCCTTGTAGGACCGACAGTTCCTTCAGCTTCTTCTTCTTCTTCTTTGTGTTCTTCTGCCAAGTGGTGGTCTTCATCATTCAGTCTGTCGGCATCCCCAAGTGGGGTAACAGGTGAGGAAGACTCTACCTATATAACAACCTGAAGCCATTACTTTTAACACATAGGAAACATAGACTCATTATGAACCATAAATAAAATGGGTAGGACACTTCCGGTGTTAGATTTATGCATTCATGTTACTATAAAGCGCTTTGAATGAAAGCATCCACCAAATGGCATGCTATGGCATGCTGTGTGCGTGCGTGCGTGCGCGCGTGCGTGTGTGTGTGTGTGTGTGCGCCCGTGCGTGCGTGCGTGTGTGTGTGTGTGTATACAAAGTGGATGTGTCAATTTGTAAAATGTCAGATATCAAATTTGGAGACACTCCTCACAGCTGGAGATGGGTTCTAAGCTTCTCAGTCACGTGTTGAAAATAATTCTGTTTGATTGAGTCCTAATTAACACCATTAATCATCATGACACAAGTCTTTTACATACAGTATGTCCTGTCGTTCTGCGGGCAGTCGGGTTGTGTAGTGAGGACGTTGTCCTTCCACTGATAGGACCAGGGTTCAAGCTCCTGAGATGGCAAGCATCTGTGCTGCTGGTGCGCTTGAGCAATTAAAGCCCTACCAACTTCAGGGGTGTTGTTCTGTGGCTGACCTCTGACCTCTCCTGTGGAGGGGGACAAGAGAAGGGAGGTTTCCCCATTTGGGATCAATATAGAATTTGTTTTTCACAAACTAGGAAACATGTGATATGTTAGCATAGCATATTTAAATGTGTGTCAAGTGATGAGGAGTGTCTCCAAAATGTATTCAAAACATATGTGTGACATATTAGCTTAAGGTGCATATACACACCAGGTAGCATGTTTCTGAAGCATCTCCGGTATCATAGCTGGCCTACAAGCTGCTGTCTTCTCTGTTCTTCATTTTCTGCTTCCTGTCTCTCTTCTGACAGACCTTCTATCCTTCCATCCTTCAGCCTCTAGCTTGCTGCCTGTCTCCGTCTCCTGGTGACTCCTCTGTAAGTCTCTGCTTCTGACCCTCTCTGCTCTGCTCTGACCTGCTCTGCCTTCACTAACCCTCTCTTCCATTATTGCAATACATTTGAAAAACAATAGACTTTAGACTTTTAGACAATAGACTTTTAGACTTTTGTAGTTGTTTTTGAAACAAGGTTGCAAATGCCAACAAGATAAACAATAACAATGCCAGATATGAATTAAAAACAAGTTTACAGACTAAATAAAAGAGGTAAATGGGGGATTTATTCGGTGACACTGATTTTATTGTGTGCTATTTATTTTTTTACAAACATAGTTATTATAATCTTACCAGCACTAAGCTCTTCTGGCAGGTTCCAAAACCTCGAGACCCCACAGTAAAGGCCTGATCACTTTGTGTGTTTAGCCTAGAGTTTAGAACGGCCTGCAGCGGATATAGTCAGCAGGACCCCTAGTATCTTTGGTAGGAACTTAACTGTTGGGTTTGTATCAGTGATATGTTCACATTTCCTTTGTTGATTATCATACTAAAACATGTATGCAACAACATTTGTACGCAAAGACGTTTAGGATATTACCTTTTTCTTTTCTTTTTTTTACACACATTTAAAACGGTGTTACATTATCTGCTACCAATATTTTAGAGGTACCATGTTTTAATTGTGTACACAGCAGCATTTAAAGTGCTGAGGTTGATTTGTGGGGATTAGTCTAAATCTTCACTGACGTCTATTCTGTCAGTGTGTTATTAACAAAACATGTAAATGTTACTGAAGTGTTTAGTTTCCTTGTGAACCTTTGAGGGGAAAAAAATAACATGTCCTAATGTACCACTTCTTTCATCTGTCAAATCATATATACTATTTCTTAAAACAGACAAAATCAAATGCAGTTAAGAGCCTTTCGCCAAACACGTTTGTCACAAAGTGCTTTACAAGACCAAAAAAGGATGCAAATGATTCAACTAGAAAAGAGAAGAACAAATCACACTTTTAAGACAGGCTGCCCTCATTCTGCTCCCGTTCCTGATTTTAATGTTTATCTGGTCTGCTTGTCTTGCTGCTTATTAAACACAGAGTTCCTCTCATGCTAGCTCCAAACCGTCCCTTGGCCCAGTAATACCATTCCAGGAACCATGACCTTCACAATGTAATAATCCAAATGTTTTCTTACACTCTACGTACTTTACCTGACCCCAGCGGCTGGATCGCCTCGTTCACCATCATCGGTAAAAACAAGGCAGTAGGAGCCATCATGATGCTGGTGGCCTGCTTCTTCACCATCTGTGCTGTGCTGTCTGTCATCCTGCTCAAGATGGTGAGGGTTCTATTTTTTATGGTTTTGTGTTTGTTTAATTAATTGGTTAATTAATTTGTGCTCATGTTAATAGTTGCTGTGCGTAGACACTGTAAACAGTTTTTGTCTGGGACTAATCTGTATCTTTAGTCTCAAAAGACCATTTATCATGTCGCTATTAATCTCTATAAACAGATTCGGGTTCCGAGATTGTGTCGCTATAAACTGAAAAAATTGGGAACTGTGGCCCTGAATACACAATGGAGGCAAAGTCACATAATCGTCCGGTGGTTGCCTTCAAAGCACAGAATATCTTATAACATGGGGAATTTCATATACAATTATGTTACAGAATTAAACAAGGCAGGGATTTCACTTTTGAATAAAAGCAAATTTCCTTCATTTCTTGTAATAACTGGTAGGTTATTAAAGACACAACAGACTTGTTACAATTTTATTTCAAGGTTTTATTACATTATTGTGGGTTAGAATTTAGAACATTTTCTGTTCAAAACAACTGTTCTAGCAAAGTTTGTTGTTCAGTTTATTTAATTGTTGATTGTCATATCGACCAGATTTTTAGGAATTTGGCTCAGGTTAGACACAAGACTTAGGTTATCAGAAACACATGCATACTGTACATAACCTACATATACCCTATACAGTACTATGTACAGCAAATCAATCGATAAATAAAGTTCAGTTGTGTAGTCGAGCCGAGACCCATGGGTTCAACACCCATGTTTTCCTCAGGAACGATTCTGTGGTAGAACCTATATTTCGGGGTCCTGATAGCCCCTAGGCCTTCTTCCATAGAAACACAGTAAGAAAACAACGATTGAATTAATCCAGGAGTGAAGTCAATCGAGCAAAGGCGCTAGTTATAACTGTTTTTTTCTAGCAACTACGACTGCAAAACCCAGTGCTAGCTTGCTGATGATGTCCCCCCCCCTGCAGGTCCACAGCCAGTACCGTCGCACGGGGGCCAGTTTCCAGAAGGCACAGCAGGAGTTCTCCCAGGGAGTCCTCACCAATAAATCCTTCCAGTCAGCTGCCGCCACAGCCGCCACCTCTGCTGCCCAGGGAACCTTCCAGGGGAACAACTAAGACTGGGCTAAAGTTAGCTAAGATAAAAATAAACTCATCTTAATTTAGTGAGCTTAGGCTAGGCCAAGGTCTATAGATTATCAAGTCTAGACAACAACAGAGTAACAAAGTTTCCTTACGCAAACAATAAGGACGTTTATGTTTATTTTATCCCCCATTGGCTGGCACTGAGGTGATGGCTATTCTCCCTGGAGACAACCTGGAAGTTATTCTCCCTGGAAGTTCAGTGATTTGGGGAATTATTTTCTTTTGTACCTAGTGGATGTAGCTCTGCAAATTGTTACTCCACCTTGTAATTTATAGACCTTGGGCCAGGCTAGGCTAAGCTAACAGCCCATCTCCTTCCACCCATACCATCCATGCATCTCCCCCTGAGAGGAATTCCCCCAATTACCTTTGTTGCTCACGTTCAGTATATCTCCCACAGAGCCCCGGGCAAAGACGGCATCATCCTCCGGCTCTGGTGTGGTCAGGTCTTAAAGGAGCGGTGAAGGGGAAATTCTCCCATCCAGTGCATTTTGGGGTGGAATGCATGAACGAAGTTGACGGGTCGCTATTTCAGTGTCTTGGCTTTGTGTGTTTTGTCTGCACTTTCGTCAATGCTCTTAAGTGTCATGTGCGACCTTGCACTTTCTCCTAGGCTTTTGTATGTGTGTGCGTGTGTGTGCGTGTGTGTGTGTGTGCGCGTGTGGTATGCATGCATTTGCATCATCGATGGTTGACCCTGATTCTGTAATATATAGAAGATGAAGTGTTTCTGTTTCTGTCAGGGATCAACCTCTTCTCAGACTTGTATAGCGTTTGTCTTTGCGGTTGAATCAACAACCCTTTTTTTTTTTTTTGTCTGCCTTTCATTTCAATGAATGGAGGAAGAAGAACAAGTAATCCCACATAAAGGATGTACAGTACCTGAATAGCAAGTAAACGTATGAATGAAGCTAAGCATGGATATTAGCATTACTGTAATTAAACAATTAAGTACCGGGTCACAAAGCACACCAAAGTGCCCAGATGTACGCAATGTCAAAAAGCATGGACGGTCCCAATCACTCTCCGATTTGCATATTGTGTCTTCATGGTTTAAGAAGTATGCCTTCAACTCTTGAAACAAGGTTTTGCATTAAGGTTTAAAAGAGACCAGTGTTTTGTAAGGAGATTTTGGTGTTTTGTAAGGAGCACCCCTTAAAATTCAAGGATCGAAAATTAGCTGGGTTGCAAACTATGTAAAGAGGACATTTGCAGAGAAAATCCAAATGTTTCGCTTCAATCGCTTTCATGCTCCAAGGCAACTGCATCTAAATTGACTCTAGCTTAGGATATAGATTGTAGAATTTGGACAGCTTTGCTTTAGACCTCATTTTATTTCTACATAATCTACTGCTGATTTAAAATTCATCGGTTTGATGAAGCAGAGTTGACAAAGCAGCTTTGACCAAATCTTTGAACAGTGCCACCTCAGCAAGAGTCATTTCTCATGTTTTCTACCATCGCATCGTCTCCTAAGGGAACCGCCACAATATTACAGGAAAAAGTATCACAAGCAGAATAAGAATATCTGAACTATAACTCTTTACCTAATCAGCAATTTCCTATAACGATGTTCAAACAGTACACAGCCTATTCTGTTGATTTACCACTAACAGTAAATACATTAGGAGTGTTTTTTTTTGGTTAGGTTGTCAATATCTCAAACTGCAGTGCGTACAGGAAGGGTCAGAGGGGAGCAGAAATTGTCTCAGAATTCACACCACTCTAGCTGATGGTGGTCTAGGACTTGAAACCAGTTTGTACCGGAGTAGCGTGGATTTGATTTGACATTTTCACCTCTTTAAACATGTCCAGCACCGCCAAGCACGCAGCAAAGGCACTGAAAAGATTTCAGCATTTTCAGTTTCCAATGTAAATTGTGTTAGTTGGTAATCGCTCATTTTATTTCTGTACAAAGTTTTTGCCATATCTACAGACTACCACCGGGCTCTAAATTATTTGTGGATTGATGTATATTTTCTATGTGATTTCGTACATTCAAAAACATACAGATGTTTGCGTGATGTATGGAGTTTTAAAAGGTTGGTTTGGATGTAACTGATGTTATAGTAGTACGTAAGAATAAATGCTCAAGTCAAAGATAAAGGAACATTCTAGCTGCCGATAACAGTTTAATGTAATGTTTAATCATATTTACATTATTTTTTACGAGATTTGTCTTAATTCACACACCTGTGTTTGAATTGTATTGGGATAAAAGAATTCAGTGCCTTTTATATTTCAATGTTCAATATAACATCTAATAAAAACAATGCTTTGCTTTCACTGAAAACGGAAGTTCTGTGGCTCTCTTTTAGTTTGGCTTGAAAAAGAAAACTATTGGTAGAGAACTTTCAATTCTCTGGTAAATGGCTGTTGTGTCTAAATATGACACACCAAATTGTACACAGCAATAGATATGCTTGTTATCTTGTTTTTGGATTTGCTGGAGAATTTTGACAAAAGTTGTTTAATATCTAACCGCCCTTTTTCCTGAAAGTTCACTCTATTGTGCCTTAATATACCATTAAGTCTCCATACCTTTCTTGTTTATATACTACTGCTCTATTGATATGGCAACTGTTAAAACACTCCCTCTTACCTGCCAGCTGCGTCATGAGGGAAACAGGAAATAAAGTTAGTTTATTATAGCCAGCCGCTGAATTTCTCTCGTTTCGACTTCAGACTACACTCATCACTTAACATTACATTAAAAAGAAGATTATTACTATTACTATTACGCAACTCCGGGAGAGAATGCTGGAAGTGACGGTAATGTAATCCTGCTGTTCGCAGAGTCAAGGTTGAAAGTGAAAGTAAACTTCCAAGGCAGAGGAGGTCGGGTTACACAGGGTGAGAAAATGGCTTCTGGATCGTCTCTTCCCGAAGACGATCTCTCCTGTCCTATTTGCTGTGAACTCTTTAAGGATCCGGTCCTCCTGTCGTGTAGCCACAGCTTCTGTAACTCGTGTCTCCAGCTACACTGGAGACATACAGCTGGTCGGGAATGTCCAGTTTGCAGGAGAAGATCGTCAAGAAGCGAGCCACCTCGTAATCGTGTACTGAAGAACCTATGTGAAGCCTTCGTGGAGGCGAACATGCAGACGGCTTCAGCAGGGTCTGAGTTGCTCTGCAGTCTACATGATGAGAAACTCAGGCTCTTCTGTTTGGACGATCACCAACTAGTGTGTGTTGTGTGTCAGACCTCCAAGAGACATAAAACCCATGACTTAAGCCCCATTGATGAGGTTGCCCAGGATTACAAAGAGAAGCTTCAGAAAGCAATGGAACCGTTGACGGAGAAGCTGAAGGTGTTTAATGAAGTCAAGGAAAACTGCGATCAATCAGCAAAACACATTAAGGTCCAGGCCCAGAAGACAGAGGTGCAGATTAAGGCGGAGTTTAAAAAGCTTCACCAATTCCTACAAGACGAAGAGGAGGCCAGGATCGCTGCGCTGAAGGAAGAACAGGAGCAGAAGAGTCACAAGATGAAAGAGAAGATTGATGGACTCAACAGAGATATATCAACACTGTCAGACACAATCAGAGTCATAGAGAAAGAGCTGAGGGCCAAGGACATCTCATTCCTCCAGAACTACAAGGCCACAGTGGAAAGAGCCAAATTCAACCTGCCGGATCCACAGCTGGTCACAGGAGCGCTGATAGACGTGGCCAAACACCTAGGCAACCTCGCCTTCAAAGTGTGGGAGAAGTTGCAGGAAATTGTCTCCTTCACTCCTGTGATTCTGGACCCAAACAACGCCAACCCAACCCTCATCCTGTCTGAGGATCTAACCAGTGTAACACGGGGTACAGAGAAACAGCAGCTTCCTGACAACCCAGAGAGGTTTAATATATGCGCGTTTGTCCTGGGTTCTGATGGATTTAACTCAGGGTCACACAGCTGGGACGTGGAGGTTGGAGACAGTACAGGTTGGAGACTGGGCATGATTAGAGAGTCTGACCAGAGGAAAGGAGACTCGCGGCCTCGTCTGTGGTCGATAACGTGTCTAGATGGCAAATACATGGCTACATCACCTTTAGAACAACTCACCTCTGTCACGGTGGGACAGAAACCCAAAAGGATCAGAGTGCAGTTGGACTGGGACACAGGAGTGCTGTCGTTCTCCAACTGTGACGGAAACGCACATCTACACACCTTCAGACACACGTTCACCGAGACACTCTTTCCAGTTATTAGCTGTGTCAACTGCTTCCAACCTGCAAAAATCTTACCAGCGAAGGTCTCTGTGGAAGTAGAACAGCAGATTTGGTAATTTGATAACATTAATGTATGAAACATGTTTGTCTAGTATAGTGAAAACAGCATATAGAGGAGATTAAACAAAAATGATTTAATCCTATAAAATAAGATATGTTCATGATTTGTTTCTGTTCTAATAGCTAGTTTTGCGGCAAAGGAATTCACTTGGCTGGTTCTGATCTGGTTCTGGTTCATATCTAAGTGAGGTCCCAAATTACATTGGCTGATGAAATTCTGAACCCACTTGCTGAAACAGCTGACTGACAAAGAAGTTGGTTCCATGTCCTGGAGACAATATCCAGGCTGCAAAAACAGCCTACCTATGAAAGTCACA
The DNA here is from genome assembly GCA_900302305.1 of Polymixia japonica. Classification (NCBI taxonomy): domain Eukaryota; kingdom Metazoa; phylum Chordata; class Actinopteri; order Polymixiiformes; family Polymixiidae; genus Polymixia; species Polymixia japonica. Next base: position 2,742 of record OMKK01032457.1, on the reverse strand, counting down.
GTTTTGCATACAGTCTTAAAATAAGATTTATTTTTCTTAACCAATGGGGTGGAATTCATTCACTTGTTTTGTAGATGTTTGGAAATCCTTCCCTCTAGCTAGAACAAATCATAGTAAGTAAGAACACGGTAAGAACAGAATGACTGTTACGCTGTATAAGCCAAATCTCATAGCACCCACTAGTCATCTAACATGGAAGAGTTGTAGAAAGCTAAGACACTCATTGGAAGTGTATTCATTATAATCAAAACAGCTTAAACTGATCTTACTTATCTAGTGGCCTGTGTACTAGCACCTGTTACATTCCCATGACGCAACCCCAAATTCCTTCCCCATGTAACCTGTTTGCTGTTCTGTATATAGGCCTACTTCCTGTACTCATCTTTGGAGAACTACTCTCCCCATGCTGCATGAATAAACTCTCATAGATGGAAGACTGGACTACTGTTGATTTATTGAATATTGGTAAAGAACCCAGGAAGAAAACATTATTCCTCCACACTAAAAATAAAACGTACTCAATCAAAGTAGAACTAAATACAAAAAATGTAAATAGATACGCCCCACTTATATATATTGTATTTAGTAGAGGATTAAAAGTTCGCTTTTTCCTTTTTTTCATTACTTTCCCAAAAGCGTTTTAAAGAACTAAAATGGCACGTAGCCCACCCAAAAAACAACAAGTTTGATGATAGTCTAAGGCAGGGGCGTTGAACCATGTGCCATCGAGGGCCAAGAGGCTGCAGGTTTTCCTTCCAACCAAAGACTACAGCAGGTGAGCTCACTGATTAGCACCTTTAACAAGAGAGGAGGGGATTAGTTATTGAAATCACCTGGAGCAGCGTTGGTTGGAATGAAAGCCCGCAGCCTCTCGGCCCTCGGTGGCACATGGTTCAACACCCCTGGTCTAAGGCATAACTAGTATTGCTACGGCTATATTGCTACATCAATAGTTTACAATAGAATACGTTGGAGTGAATTGGCAGTCTGCAAAAACACCACTAGAGGGCAGCATGGCTGTAATTGAAGTCCACTGGTCTGAAGTGCTGACTCACTGCTGAAGAACAGCCCTGCAGTACACAGTGAGTTGTAGTTTAATGTCTAATACACGGCTCTAATCACCGTCTCTGTCTGTCTCACTTACTCACTAAGATACACTGGCAATAATTATGCCGAACTGCGCATACATTTGATAGATTTAACAATGCAGAGCCCATTCTAATTAGGTCATGCAAAACTACATCTCTACGATCTCTAATTAAGTTCAACCTAATATCTCTCTTGATATTCACTTTTAGATTTAACGTGGCTGGGACAGATGAGTATGTGTTTATGTATGCAGCCAATCTCTAGTGCCATATTATGTCAGATCAGTGGGTCAGAGGAAGGTCAAAAGAAGGTTCAAGCTACCCTTTTAAAGCCTGTGAGATCTGGGGCCGGGACGGTCTTATTATGCCCTCAGTGTGGTGCTCGCAGTTTGTGCTGAGACGCCCTCTGTTGCGTGGTGAAATGTGCCAAGCTCAAGGTTAACCAGGAGGAAAGCTGAATTATGAACTTTTCTCAGACAAGAGGCTATTTTAAGGCTCTCTCTCGTAGGTGGGTGTGTGTGTGCGTGCGTGTGTGTGCGTTTTTGAAATTTGAACTCCAGAGAAATTGCCCTTTAATTTCCTACAGATAATTTTAATAAGTCCTCCACATTCACTGCACAAGATTGACTAGGCTCATACATCAACTGAATTCTAAATGGGGAATGAGTGGGAGGCGCGGTGCTGAGCAGGATTTTAGAGTTATCGCAAAATGCCCCTATTCAGAGTTTTTTTCATGCCACGCTATTCTGGCCTAGTGTTGGTGGGAGAGGTCTGTTTGCGCTCTCCTATCAAATGTTACTGTTTAACTATGTTAACTATGTAGGCTATAAAATAAATGTTTTGAACATACAAAAATAGCATTGACAACATTAGAATATTGGGACTTCTACTTTTCTTGCTGCTTCTACTTTTCTAGCCTATTAGGCTATAATAGGATATAGGTTACCTATAATATTACTTAGGGATTAACCCCATCTTCTAGTGTAAAAACAGCCTGAACTTTCAATTGGGGTCTAACGGGAGGCGAGATTATTATCCAGGATCTGAGAAAGTCCTCTCAGACTCTGTCGAGCCTTTGATAAGTGACATCACCTTGTGGCACAGAGCTCCGGACCAATCAAACGGAGGGAATCCGCTCCAAAACCCGATCGATCTGCGCTTCCACAGAAAGAATACGGGCGAAGCGAGAGAGTCCACTTCCGTCTTCTCTTAAAACCCCGTTAATCAGACTAGACCGCTTCTTTTTTGGGGGAGAGTCAGTGAGTGACTCACATTCGGTCCAATATTTTTTTTTTCTGCGACATGCTTATTTGATTTAGCAAGGCAGTGTACTGTTTAAGCTCTTATCAAGCTACTGATAGCGATAGGAGACCTAGACACCTCTTTAAATGAGTAAAAAAAAAACATTGCGCGCATGCGTAGTATGATGCTGTACGGTGAAGTTTTTTTTTAATCAGGTTTTCGCATAAACGACCTTCTGTACGTATTATCTATGACGACCCTTCTAAACGACTAACACGGATATTCACGAACATTTTACTTTCAGACAGTCGTGCGAGATGATTTTCCCCGACTTACCGCTCTGCCATTTTAGGTTCCGCCTCAGAGAACAAAGCTTTCCCATAAGGGCTGAACACGGCGTGTGAGCCATCTT